>OX371223.1:40223465-40426977 GCA_947310385.1 Nephrotoma appendiculata
CGTAAGAAACAGCTGACTGTGCATAACTGCTGGCAAACGTCTCCAAGTTATCATTTTGTGTGTTTGCACTCGGTGGCTCTCAACTTAAAATATCAAAGTTTTATTTACACAACCTTGTATTTTTAAACCCAACTAGCCATAAAAGAAAATTGTATGTATAATGTATGCACACCTTGTCACTGTAAGTATAGTCATGTGTGCACACATTTTAGGTTAAAATCGCTTGATGTACGCGATTTGGGGAATGATTGTGTGCAAAATTTTTGTAACCGTATGCAATCATTTGTTACTAATATTCAACTGTAGTTAAACCCTTCATTTTAGTTATTCTAGATATACATTTGGTTATAATCATCTACGCTGTATGCATACACAACACCAATTATCAACCATTGACGATTTGCAAACACTATATATCGACTGTCACCTAATTATTTATATAATAATATTATATATATAAATATTAATTTAATAAATAATCAGGTCGATTCAATATAGATCTTCTATTCTCAATATCTTCTATTCTTCTATATTTGTATATGAAAATTATTAAATGTTGAAATAGAAGGAAAAATAGAAGAATTGCTGCTATTCATATTAAAAATAAACAAATTTTTTGATTTTTTCGCTTAGAAGGTTTTTACTAAAAATAATGCGACCATACGAAATAAAGAAATTTTTGACTGTTGTAATGTTCTTTTCAAACATTTGGTTTGTTTTATAAGTTATCTAACCGTATCTTGATTTGAATTTCAAATAACTACCGACTCCGAATATTTTTCAATATGATTTTGAGGGCTATGTGTGATTCTAGATGGCTTTGATGTATATGCAACAATTTACGTTTCTAGCAATTATATTTTTTGAGTTAAGGATAAAAAATCGTTTTGACGTTTAATGTTCACGTCGATACAATGAATTCTTCTATTCTTCTTGAAAAATCTTCTTCACTAAAACAGAAGAAATCAAAAATAGAAGAATCTTCTATTTTGCTATTCAGTGTAGCAGTGGGATTGTAATCTTCTATTTTTATTATTGAAAGTTCCAAATCGAATTGTTTTCTTCAATTTTTATTTTCATAAAGTATGCCGTGCTAAAATTTCATGGAAAAAAACTCAATGTGCATATTCATACTACGGTAACTTGAATCCGGTAACTACTTCGTTTCTTTCCCCTTTATCTATAAATGTTTTTTATTTTATAGGTAAAGGGGAAAGAAACGAAGTAGTTACCGGATTCAAGTTACCGTAGTATGGATATGCACAATGAGCTTATTTTTAATGCGCTAGTAGATGTCACATCCCCAACTTTACCAGCGCATTTATGCTGTGATATCCTTTTCTGCAAATACCAGGTGTCTCAACAGAATTTTCTGGTGGGGCGATGGTTATTTGGACACCATCAATAGCACTGATTATATTCCTCATTCCATATTTATCCTGAAACCTGTTAATGGAACATTACGAAATTTTATAAATTAATAAATATGATACATTTTTTTCATACCTTAATTTGTTTCTAGTTTTTTCTAAAATAGTTGTAGGCAATGTTCTGTGCTTTGGCACCAAATATTTGTTTATAAGGCAAGTTACATTGTGAATACATCTTGACACACTAGGTTGTTACAGGCCCAACACATTGTTGCTACCAACGGAAGCTTGATAGCTTCCTTGCCCACAAAAAATGCAAAGTAGCAAGCACCTAAGTAATAAGACTCATTTATGTACCCTAATTGCATTTCCAAATAATTAATACATACTTGTAATTTAAATGGTATTGAGTTGAAGCTGGATTTTGCTACTAAATCGGTTATAAATATCACAACAATTCCCTTTTGCAATCAAAAGTACTTGTGGAATACACTATCAATAAGCTGAAACGGATCCTTGTTTATTCTTATATCCTTCAATCTCATTTTTAATTTATTTAATTAATTTTTATTAAATAATTAATAAATTTACTTACGCACCAATACGCTTTTGGCGGATTCTTTCACTTCGCATTAAACAAAAATTCATTTTTAAATTGTGAAGATTTAATCAGAACACAACCCGCTTTTGATAACAATCGAAAAAAATCTATTTCTTCTTGTCATAAAAGTCTCATTTTTATATCTTCTATTTTTAGTCAAAACCTTCAAACGAAAAAATCAAAATAATTGTTTATTTTTAATATGGAATAGCAATTCTTCTATTTTTTCCTTCTATTTCGACATTTAATAATTTTCATACACAAGTATAGAATAATAGAAGATATTGAGAATGGAAGATCTATATTGAATCAAATTAAATATTTTGTATAAAATTTGTACCTTTAAAATTACCCTTACCACAACCCATAACAAGTTGAAATATAGTTTGGGAACAGATGCTATTTAGAATAACTTATATTCATAAGATTAATGTTGAAATTTAAATGGGAACACAAGATATGGGCCATCAAAGTCTAAATATGAACCCACGAAGAGTGTGAAGTTTTGACATTTATTTATCGTAACCGTTTTAAATTTTATCTTGGAGTGCAATTAGAGAATGCGAATATTGCAAAAAAAGGCAAGATAAATTATCGTTTACACGTTTACAAATTATCTTACTGTTTAGAGAATTAGGGCACAGTTTTGGTTTTGTGTAATAATACATTTTTGACATTATAGCAAGAGCAAATAGAAGAAAAAAAATCGATTTGGAACTTTCAATAATAAAAATAGAAGATTAGGATCCCACTGCTACACTGAATAGCAAAATAGAAGATTCTTCTATTATTGATTTCTTCTGTTCGAGTGAAGAAGATTTTTCAAGAAGAATAGAAGAATTCATTGAATCGACATGAATATGAATGTTAACAATCAATGTTATATTTTTTCTGTAATTAGAATATTTATATAATATAAATTTAGCTTATTTGAAATACATAAAACACATGCGATTTCGGATTTATGGTGAAAGTAAACGTTACACCCCTAAAAAAATGAAGCGATTGAAAATTGGAAATTATTTAAAAATAATAAAAAAAAATTTTAGTCAAATTTTCTTTTTTTATGCTCTCGATGTCTCGTGCATATATGAAAAAATGGCTTAAGCAACACAATAAAATGGCGATTACGCATCGTTTTTTTATGCACGGGCACGCATTTTGCAGGCAAACTTTCAAAAACGTACAAAATGAGACCGTGTTATGTGCTTCACGTGGCAATTTTTGATAAAAAAGTATTTCTATTTCAACCACTTTATGCCCACAATTCGGCTCACATTTTGGTGGCAAATTTTAGCTAAGAACATGAAATGATACTGTAATGTGTGCATAAGGTGACAATTTTGTAATAAGAAACATTTTTCTTTTTTTACTACGTTGTGCACACATTTCGATGATAAATTTCCAAAAATAATACAAAATGATACTGTTATGTGTTCTTATGTTGACAATTTTACGTAATGATCTTTTTACTACCATATGCACACATTTCAGTTGCAAATTATCATAAATAATACTGTATTGTATGCATAGGGTGGCTATTTTGCAAAAATAACCGTATTTCTTTTAATACTACTTTATACACACTGAATAGATACATACTCATAAATTTCGAACTTCATAACAACTTGTAGCGGTTTAAAAAATTAAAAATAAAAGTAAAAAGCCCGTGGCAACCATAAAAACTCGTATATGTTCTCAATATTTCTAACATTGCATTAAAATGTGTGTTATGCGATACGTGACTGCCCACTTTCTCAGTTCTTTCGCAATTGAAAAACTTTTTCCTTCTTCAAAGAGATCCGATCCTTGAATAAATTCAAATTGGTGATTTTTTTTCATTTATATCGAGGAATAAATCGTTCGCGGCATTGCCATCGTTTAGTGCATCTTCGAAGCTAGCATTTTGTACTATTTGCTTTTTGTACTATTTTTTGGAAAAAACCGATTCATGCCATGAACTGAGTTTTCTTTTATGGACATACAAATTGACAGCTGTAATGATATGATCACATTTTGGTAAAAAAGTGTGAAATGTGCGTGCATAACTCTTTATTTGATATATAATAAGCGATTATTTTCTGCGAAGTCCCAACCAAATTGTAATCTTATGGTTCTATTTCAGTATAACTTTTTGATAGGTTACCAAAAGTACGCTTCTTGGTGACGATGTAACCGTACAATTTGGTTGCGATGCCACAATATATACGTGCTATTTAGCAATACTAAATGTGTGCGCCTTGCGACTTAACACACCTTTATGCATTTGCAAGATACCATTTTATTACCACAAAGTCACCGAGTGTGCTTATTGAAAGCAAAATATTACCATGCCCGTAAAATTTTGTGTGCAAATGTACGGGTTTGGCTAGTTGGGAAGGAGATGGCGCTACATTTCTGCTATTTAACACAATTTGCAATTCGATCATCTGCACAACATTGGATAGGAACGCTTACACATACAATTTTGAAAATAACATAATTTACTGAAAATTTGCACACACATGTTTCCCTAGGTAACAACACTTTGATATTTGAATCACGATAAGTGGCATCCAGAATATCAACTTCAGAGACGATATTCTGGATGCCACATATCACGTAAAGTCTGGATGAAATATGTAAAGAATTTGCTTAACAAATTCTAAATTTTATAGGTTGGATTTTTAATTTAAATTTATTTGTATTACATTTAATTATATTACTTACCATTAAAACATCGCGCCATTTGCTCCTTATCACAAGATGTGCTCGTTTAGGGTTTTGTAAATAATTAAACATTTTCTAGAATGATTGTGACTTATATTTAAATTTATATTACAATTAAGGTTTACAAAATAATTAGGAATGGTCGATAATAAACTCGTGGTCTGAATCTTCTGGCAAATCATTCAGCAGATAAAATAAATCGATCGGTTCGCCAAACCGTAAAAATTCTAATTTTACTGTTATGTCATCGATCGAAACCAATTTTACTTTGAATTCATCGAAAGAATACCGTACATCTATTGGTTTTGGGTATGGGATCAGATGCGTTGGCAGATCGTATTCCGTTTCAAAATCTAAATCTTGTGAAAGTGATAGGAATTCAGCAAATATCTCGAAATAATCTGACCTTGTAAAAACATGTGATAATAATCTTAATTGTTCACCGTGTATATGGGTTTTGATACATATATCTGTGAATGATCGGTTGGTTAGTTCACCATCATATTCAACAATGCATTTGCCATTTAATTGTTGTAGACACTGTAAGAATCCGGAGGAGTAGTCTACATTATAAAATTGTATATGGCGTAAATCCACCGATTTCTTAGATAGCATTTCCTCTGGTACTGAGGTAAAATTACAATTTTCAACTCTAACAGCGACCGTTTCTGAAAACTTTTGAACGATAATTTTAAATAAATTTACGTCAAATTGCATATCGACGAAAGACATGGTTGCTAAATGTACTGTTATGTTAGGAAGTTCAAATGGCTTTGTGCAAACAAATTTGCAGTTTTTGAACTGAATACTACAAAGGCTATCAAAATTTTTAGCAATCTTTAAAAATATCGCAATATCCAATTGCATCTTTTCAAAAAAGGTTCTTTTTATTTTAATAGGTCGTATTGAAAATACCTCGTCTACGAGCTTGACATCACATTTAAAGATGTATACAGTCGTTTCATCTGAAATTCTTTCCAAGATTGTAACCAGTACCTCTAAATCAAAAGATTGGTTTTTGAAATAGATCTTTCTCGGTTTAATTATAATGTCTGGCATTAGATGTAAACTCGTAAAACCAAAATCACAATTTCTAAATACCATTGTTGAGGTTTCACTAAAATTTGCAAATAGTTTAAAGTGGTTCGCAGAATCAAATGTTATATTTTCAAATATGTTAGTCGACTCGATCAAATTATTCGGAATAAGGTCAGTGTGAAATTTTAATTGATAACTGTTCAGAAAGACCATCCATTTTTTTTGTTTGAATATAAACATCTGTAAATCTACAGACATATTAATCAGACCAATTGTAATTTTCAATTCTTGTTTAAAATTGTACTGCTCGGTACAAGGATTGGCTATTTCACATCGGCTAAACTGTATATGAGAGTTTTGATCTAAAATATTTAAAAGAGCTATCAGATGTTTTGAATCAAGGCTCATATTCTCAAACAGTAAACTTCCTAAACTTACCAATGAACTGCGATGCATAAAATCGAAATTCAATTGCAGATTGCAAATATTAACAATAATTACTGCCGTACTTGCCATTTTAACTAAAACGTTAAGTAATGTTTGCATTTCAAGCTTACATTTTCGAAATTCGATGTACTCGATCCGAAGTGTTCTAATCGCTGCAGCATCGACATATTCGTCTTTCGGGAATATATAGCAATCTAAAAACCATACCATAGATTTATTATGCAATTTCCCAAGAAATGTGTGCATGGCAGAGGTATCTACTGTTGTATTTTTAAATGTTAGTTCTACGGGTTTCGGACTAAAGCCTTCGAATTGTTCGTGTTCGAAACGTAAATGGCAATTATCGAACACAATTTGATTTTGAATTTCACAATTTTGTAAAATTTGAAAAATGGTTTTTAATTTTATTTCCGAGTTTCCAATCCAAAGATTATGTCCAACTGTGAAATGCCATGGTTCATCACTGTCACCGAGAGAGAAAGTGCAAGAATTCATTTCAATTATTTCATAAGCGCACTGTTTTATCTCATTCGGTGGCCACTCTAGTTTCGGAAAATTATTGTGAATTTGGCAATCAAAAATATCTAGAAATTCGACATTTTTTAAAATAGTGATTGCGCTAAGTTCAAGGTCCATGTTGCAGAAGCGAAGAAATCTTATTTTTGAAAGGCATGGAAATTCTTCCATGTTATTTATAATATTAATTTGACATTTTCTAAGTTCAATATCATTTCCATACGAGTGCCCGAGAATCGCAATAAGTGTATTTAAATTAAAATTAATTTTTTCAAATACTAATCGGCCCTCACGCATCATACTCATCAGAGAGCGAAGAATATCTGTCGGCACCAGATTCAGATCAAATCCGTAAAGTGTAAGTTGTGATATAGCATTAACTACTAATTGGCTCAACATAAAATTTTTTGTCACATATTTAAGTACGGCATTTGTTTGCAATGGTGAAGAATTAGTTTCAGATTGTACAAACAATTGAAAAAACTCCGTACAATTAGTTCCAGAGTCGAGTGAACCATCTACATTGAAGTTCATTGAATAACTCTGAGTCGCATATTTTGCGCCATAGTATAAACAGGACGTTGGGTCTGGCTCGTGATGATAGATGGCGCAAAAATTGACTTTTTCGTTTATTCCTTTGAAGTCAATGTGGATTATATCGTGGTAATCAAACTTAATATTGTATAAATGTGAAATTGTTTGAATCTCATCCACCGGCAGAATATTCGGAATGGCACATTTGTTAATTGATGTGTGGAATTTTTTAAACAAGTAGCAAAGTACCTCGCTCGATCTGAACTTCCTGAAGTTGAAGGAATATTTTTTCACTCTTTTATAACATTTTGAATAATGTTTCTGTAGATATTGCTGTATATCGTGATCTAAGTCCTTGTCCCAAAATAAATTATTACAGTGTATTGGCCATTTCTAGAGATAAAACATCTTCAAGGTCTAAATATTCTAAAAATTTGCCGTGAAATGCGGTCAGAATATGTATGTCGAAAGCTGATTGTGTCTGGTCCACCATTTTGTGAGGATATTGTAAAAATTTTGAGTCTCTATTTTGAATTAATAATTTAAGCATCTCATCAATTTTTAACTTTACATCATCATCTAGACCAAATCGAAAATGAAATAGGAAAAAGATAGATCCAATTATGGGAAATGTGGTCCAATTGTATTTCAATGCATAATTCGTCATCTTCATAATTTTAAGCTGTTCTTCAATCAATTCCTGTAAGTATAATAATAGATAGGTTTAATAAAAACGTAATATGAGAATTTACACTAAAGTATCAAACCTTGTATTCTACAGAATCCACATAGTAGGTGTAGTCGTTCAGCCACGGCATTTTAAATTTAGTTATTTCATTTGTGTTTTGTATAAATTCCATTGCGTTACCAAGTTGTGCCTCTTCTCCTTCAATTACTATTTCTACAGGAGAGTTAAAATGTCCATTGTTTGGTTTAGGCTGGATAAGGAGCTCCGATCCACACTTTTCATTCACAATCTGTGTTTGCCAAAAGAAAATACGAGTTCTTTAGTTTACATAAAAATTTATTAAGTTCGTCAAAGAGTATACTAAATTGTAATTTCTAACATAATTTTTTGTTAGCATAATTTTTAGCGCTTAAAATACTGTTATGAAAATATTCTGTAAATGCAAATAAAATTAATGCATCAACAGATGTTAATACATGCAAATCGGAGATAGCACGAAGAGTATTCCAAACGAAAGAAAAAACATAGCCACACGATCCTTGTAATTAAGCCATTTTGTGTTATGTTAGTTTGTGCTAACGCTGGTTTACAAGAAGTAGTTGTAACCAATGTGAGTCCCAGTCGTTAACTAATATTATTTCTGACACTGGCCAGCCAAGAAACCAAATGAAAGATCTTTGCAAACTGAAGTCAAGGTTCAGAACGAACAGAAATCTGGATCAATACCAATAGTACATATTCCCGCACAGAGGTGTTGAGTATAATAAGACTAAATTCTGGTACCTACTGCTGCAATACAGAGGTCGGCAGACAGTAGTATCAGCCTGAATTCGATATCCGGTAAGGTTGGGACGTATGTCGAGAGTAAACCAGAGGATATGGCGCTTGGCTTTCTCAGTTTGTGCATGCTAGAGGTTGGGACCACAAAAAATCGCTGAAATTGACAGAATCCGTAAAGGCTATGTAGATCAGACTTGAACGGATTCTTCATATACGTTTTTGTGAAATAGTAAACCCAATGTGATGTTATAAATGCAGAAAATCTAGTGAATGATGGTGCATGGGTTAGTGACCGGGACGAGGCTGCTTTCTGGCGATGCGGTGATTTAACCGCATTTAGGTATATATTTTTCAGTGCTCCTGATACAGGGTTCCCCATGAGTAAAATAATTTTGGTGGCTTATTGCGTGGAGTAGATTTATAGATTCCGAAATTTTTACGGTCTCTGTATGGTTTTTGTTTAATAGATTCTCGGTTATCTTAAGGATGAAACTCACCGAGAGCAGCGCAACTTATTCCAAACATTCACATTAATGGTTTGGTTTTAATAGTAAAATTGACTTATGTCACTTTTATTGAGGTTATGATTGAGCAGTAAATTGAAGCTGCTGGTGTGGAATGTAATGGTGTCGTGACAAATGCAACTTCATTCTGTATAATTTTTTTATTTGAATTAAATTGCTTTAATGAAAAACACTTGTAAAAATTTCCTTATAGTGGCGATATTTATTTGTTTTCAGGAATATCGATTTCGAAAATTAAATTTTTTCTTCCGTTCCTTTTTTAAAACTAATCAATTTTATTAAATTTAAATGTGTATTAAAATTACAAAATATTTCATTTCTTTTAATGGAAATACCCATATTTATACTCTTAAACTATGATTTTGTATCATTACATAAGCGAAAAAGCCAATATTTAAATTAGCTGCTCGCTGCTGCTGCTTGGTGTGTTTCATCTGTTAATTGTATCCAATTTTGGAATATTTGTGAACACATTTTTAAAATTGAAAAATGCCAATTTCACTCCGTTTGGTATATTAAGCGGCTTGATTGTTTCCCAAACCAAAAAAATATTTCTCAGGAGAATTGAGTTGGATTAATTAATACCTGATTAAATTTTATTATTTAATACTTCAATATTTACCACTTTCTATTAGTATTCCTAAGAGTAAAAACGACCACTGGAAGTTATATTGCAGATAATCAAGAAATCTACTCGGTTTCGCTCCCCATCTAATTGTGTAGCACGGGCTATATATGAAAATCGATTCTTAAAAAGGTTATTTACTAAAGAAAGGGTATCTTGTGCAGGTTCAATTAGCTTCTGTAGGAACATTTTCTTCTGGAGATTTTGTATTATCAATAGATATTTCAGCTTTATTTCTGCTGTATCAAAATCGATGTTTGTTAGATTATGTGTGCGATGGTAAAGGTGGTGTTTTATGTGGTATGTTGAGTTGTCAGAGTTTCTATACGTTGGGCCAATTGCGTGGATTTTAATGTCCTCATTTTTCGGGCGATAATTCGTCGTTTTATTAACATGGTGCCCTTAATTTTGTTGTGTACTTGTACGGTGATGTTCTTGTATTCTAACTGGTGAGATATTTTAGATAAGGCCAGTTGAGCGTGGTAGGTTTTTAAATTTAATGAATTAATTTTCGTGTAGAGATCTTTGATAGCCACAATTTATCACACACTCCAACATTTCATTTACTACTTTTGCGTAAGTAAATTTTTATCGAGTATGATTTGCATACCGAGAACAAGTTTAGTTTTTTTTCAAAATTGCGGTTCCTTCGAGTTTCTTGTCGGGTTTTAATGATTGAGTTTAATAGTGAGTTTAATATTACTACAAATAACTCTGCATAACACGAATCTTCGTTAAATTTTCGGATGTTTCATAATAACTAAAAAATGTTAACCGATGTGTACATTTTTCATATTTAGTCTAGGCCGGTTTCATAATATTACAACTAATTTTAAACATAATTAACATAAATCATCTGAAGTCGTCGGATATCTCAAATTTTGGCCGATTTGAATTATACTTGGCCCAGGTTACTTCAAAAATACTACCAAATAACTCTGTTAATAAATTATATGAATCATGAAAAGCCTTCGAAAACGTCCTGAATGAAAAAAACATTATTCAAATAATAAAAATGAATAAAAAAACGCTGTAAGCTGAGAATTGAAAATTGTAAGACTTCGGTTCATTATCAAAGGAGAAATTGTCAAGGGTGTAATTGTTGTGGCCAATAATTCATTGGGACTTCATCCCAATCAATTAATTCGTCTGTGTTGTAGAGGCTTTGCCAAGTGAACCCCAAAAGAAGATGTGTAAAGGCCAGTTCACGACGCCGCCGCGCGAGTCTACCATACTTTAAATCGCTCGTGCGTAATGTCAATCGTGACACTTATACTGTATGGCACGTACCGCCATCCAGTTGGAACCACATATCGTCGATAACCACCTCATCCAGTTTAGGCCACAAGGAGTTGTTTATCATAGATCTGTACCGCTCGCGTTGACGGCAAGTCCATTTTCGTTTTTTAATAATTAAAGACTGACGCTTCCGCAACACCAAATTCGCCCCAATTAGTGAGTTTCTCGGGATGCATTTGGTGCTGGTGTATCTCGTGTCGCTCACGTCAATCTCACAGTTCTGCTGCAAATCCATGAATGTTGCTTGCTCACGTATCCATTCATCCAAAAATGGGTTAACCTTATAATAGCAGTAATGACTTACTACATTATGCATGTTTCCGAAGCTCCGAATATTTATCGCAAATTAATTGGTCAGTTGGGGAAGTTTTCCCAACTAAATGTAATTTAAAGGTTATTAGTGGCTGAGTTATTTATACTAAAAGGGCCAATTTGTGCGGATGGACAACCTGATATGCTTAATTGGAAATGAAACTATTGCAACTATTTTCTTTAACCTCTTCGATTATAGGTACAATGATTAGGTATAATTAAATCCGCTCACTCCTGACCTACCTCCGCCCATTTAGGTTCGTTTAAAACTAGAATTTGTTAAGCGGTATGTATTTCTTCTGGCCTTATATAATTTCAAATGTTCAACGTTTCATTTCTTCTTGTGATGACTGCAAGTGTAATAGCACTTAATTGTACTTTACGGCCACCCCTTAGTTCTCTGCCTCCAACTTTCAGACCATGGCAAAGAATAAATTTAGATTTTTTGAAGTCTTATTCGAGGACACGTTTGGACGCTGTCGACCACTATTCTAAATTCGTAATTACTCGAATAGTGCGTCAAGCTACCGTAGATGAAGTTGGAAAGTTTTTAGATAAGAACAAATTGACGGTGAGTGACAATATCTCTCCCATACCGTTCAGAAATTGTAGTTAGGAAATTAAAATCCCAGAATTTAAACTCCCGAAAACAAAAATCCCAGATATCATAATCGCTTACTAAAAAATGCGAAAAATCTAAATCCCTAATATTATAATCCCGAAAATTAAAAATTAAAATCCTGGAAATAAAAATAACTGTAATCAAAATAAACGGATTCGGCCGGAATATAGCTTCCAGCGGCGAAACGAAATTGAAAAGAAATTTAAACCTGGTCAACTTGATTGACTGAAATTTTGATAAAAAAAACAGTTTTGGTTATAATCGTTATTCCGCTTAAATTTTGAGAAAAGTGAGCAGGAGCAAATTTGTTGCAAATTTAATTTAGAATTCTTTTTGGTATATTGGATCGATTTTATCGTAAATGTTTCTCTCTATCCCTAGCTTTCACAGCCCATGAAACGATTTTGCCGCTTGCACGATGTCTTTCAACTATATCGGTTCATCGCACGATCCCACCAGTATTGACATCCATTTTTTTGCAGATCATGTCGTCCCCTACGATGTACGCCGAATGGTTGGTGATGGGACACTTTTCTTAACATTCGTGGTGTTCAGGATCTTTCAATGTGACCCAGCCACCTTATTCGATTGAATTTAATGAATCACATAAGGTCACAATCTCCACGATTCGATCGAATCATCTCCCTTCCAAAGGTAGATAGTAACCTACCTAGATAATAACCTACCTTCATTATAGTTCAAGTTCCAAATTACATAGCGCAAGTCTTATAAGTGCTTTGTTTAGTGCGAGTTTTAGTTTTGCAACTGTTACAGAAATTTTGATCGAAACTTCTTTGTCTGTGCGTAGAAAAATCTCTAGAGAAATCGTTTTCAATGTTATGGTCGTCTGTTCCAAGATTTATCGTATGGGTGCTCCTTGATGTTGATAGACATTTAGAATTCTTGCTGTCTACTTTCAAACCCAGTTGTTTCGTCTAGAGGGTAAATCAAAATAAAATATCCTTAACACGATTTGACATTAGGTCTCCGGCAAAGAAGCTTGATATTTTTGACGTATCCAAAAATTTGGCCTGACATATTGACGTCACGACCGAACATTCAATACAACTTTTCCTTATCACGTACTCGAGCACCAGATCATACAAAATCGGCGCGACCACATCTCCCTGTTGTTGTTCACCTGATGTTATCTCGAAGGAATCAGACAGAAACGATTAAAGTTTTACCTCTACCTACGTGTATACATTATGCTCTGAGAAAGTAGAGCCATCGGCCTAAACTATATATATGTTCACAACTGTAGAATAAAAATTTTCACCGTTAGCAATACAAATTTTAAACAATTTTGAGGATGAGCTTGGCAGCTGTGTCAACAATTCTCATTCCAAATGAACCGGCAACAGATATTCCAAAAGTTGGTCGCTCCAGTGATATTTCTGAGTACTCGTTGTAGGCGTTCATATTACTCAGTGACAACGAATCAAATTCGATCTTTAGAGGATTGTAAACATCTATGTACGCTGCGTTAGTATCAGTTGAAGTACTTGAAACCTTATAGATGATATTTTTTTTTTATTTTTTGTAACTATAGCCAAAGACTTTATTGTTGAATCCATCGTCATACGAAACTGACAAGAAGTGTGAAATTCTTAAAAACTATAATTTTTTTAAACTTAAGCTTTAACCTATGTTAATACGTAATATATCATTATGCATTATTATTTATAAATTATTATTAATTACTTAATTTTGGTGTGTTAGCTCAACATGCTTGCAATTATTAGATTATATTTCTCAGTTAATTAAATCTAGAGGATCAGCACAGGTCCCAATGCACTACCTTGCGGTACTGCTGCTTTTATCTCGGTTAGATCAGTAGTGGCCGTATTTTGTTTCACCTGAAACATCTTTTGCGCTAAGTAGTTTTCAAGAACTGCATGAAATTGTCTCGGCAGAAGAGTTTTAATTTTGTAATTTAATCCTTCTTCATGCCATACTTTGTAAAAAAGCTTAATTGTATTTAAAATTCTGTGCACCTGTTCTATTGTGTCGTGGTGCTCTCTAAATCTAAATTGGTGATCTGGTATAATGCGACCTTCAAATAATATAGGTATTAGTTCTTGTAGTAGCATTTTTCAAAAAGCTTTGCTTATTGGCCTGTACGACGAGACTTGAGTTTCGTCTATACCTGGCTTAGGAATCAGGATACTTTTGAGATATTTTCCATTTTTGGGAAAAGTATTCACATATCATAATCGCGTTAAAAATATATGTTATATATTTTACGCAACTATCTGGTAATTCTTTGATCATTTTTCCAGTTATTAGATCATGACCTGGCGCTTACTTAGGATTTATACTGTTTTTGATAACCGTTTTGATGCACTGTCATTCTACTGGATTTGGGTTCGACCCGTCCCTCGCAAACTGTGGTAGTATGCAGTCATTATTTTGCTCGTTTGGGGTGAACACTTTCTGTAGATGGTTAGCGAAAGTGATAGCCTTTTCTAAGTCACTTCTGACCTAGTGACCATCTGGTTTCCTTGTCGGTGGGTTCGATAGCTCTTTTTAAATTTTTTGCTGCCTTTCACAGTGAGTAATCTGTTTTTTCTGTTGCTGTGAGCTCACTTAGGTAATTATGTATTCTTAAATTTTGATCTTCCCATATTGCTTCTCTCAGAGCTTTAATAGCTCTAAATTTAAGCTCTAGCTAAATTTCCATTTATGCAAACGAGATTCGTGAAGCTGCCATAGCCGCCGAATTGCCCGCTTCTCTGCCAATAACTTTTGAATGTTGAATATATTAGTCGTAATTTTTGTTCTCCGGAGTAGCTTTTCTTGCAAGTATTTCAGCTATTTATTATTTGTCTTAAGTTTCCTATCGCGGCATTAATGTCTTCTGGTGTGCGAAGTGGAACATTGAGATGACAATTTACATCCACTATGTAGATACTATATAGAGAACCCATTTCGTTAGTTTGTTTGTTAAATTATTTAGTTGGGGTGGGCTAGTTTTTAATACTTGGGTACTTAATGTTACTATAATTCGTGAATGATCTGATGCTAAATCATATCGCAGTCAACGACTAGAGCATTGTTGCGTGCTATTCCTCGTAATACACAGAAATCTATGAATACACGAATTTTCTCTCTATCTGTAGGCCAATTTGTGGGATGTCATGATAAATAATTTAAGTTTTTCTCGTTTATTGCTTCTTAGAGTTGTTTGGTTTTGGATGACGTCAACCTCGAACCCCATTGCACATGTTTAGCGTTGTTATCACCCCCTGCTAGAAATTTGATTCCCAAGTGATTGAAATAATCGATAAATTACTGGACAGTAGATAGCCGATATTAAAAATTTCCCAGACCATTCTCCCAAACTGATAGTTGTAGCTTGGATGTGATCTTTTGCATATTTCTGGAGCTCGTAGTGCTTTAATCTTCTTTTTATTAAGACTGCACTGCCGCCGTGTGTTTTTCCATCCGGATGTTTGGTGTCATAAACGGAATAGCGCGGTAATATTAAAAAAGTTTTGTTTTGTGAAGGGTGTTTCAGATATTAAAATGATGTCTATATTTTGTTCGATAAGAAAGGTTTGTGCCTCAGCTTTATGTTGTGAAAGCCCGTTCGCATTCCAAATACCTATTTTTAGAACTGTCATTTTTGATTTTTGACTATAATTTGCATAATCGTATTCATATTTTGCATCACCATGCTCATTTGCCTTTCCATCATCATCATGAAACTATGGATGGTCTTGGTTAATTTATTTACCAAGGCATGAATGTTTAGGTCCTCTTCATTAGAATGAACTTTGGGTTTCGGTTTGTTACCTCTCAAGATATTTACGTAAGAAACAGCTGACTGTGCAAAACTGCTGGTAAACGTCTCCAAAATATCATTTTGTGTGTTTGCACTCGGTGGCTCCCAACTAAAAATAGCAAAGTTTTATTTACACAACCCTGTAATTTTAAAGGAGATGGCGCTACATTTCTGCTATTTAACACAATTTGCAATTCGATCATGTGCAGAACACTGAATAGGGACGCTTACACATACAATTTTGAAAAAAACCTATAATCTACTGAAAATTTGTACAAACATGTTTCCCTAGGTAACAACAGTTTGATATTTGAATCACGATAAGTGGCATCCAGAATATCGACTTCAGGGACGATATTCTGGCTGCCACTTATCACGTAAAGTCTGGATAAAATATGTGAAGAATTTGCAATAGGTTGGATTTTTAATTTAAATTTATTTGTATTACATTTAATTATATTACTTACCATTAAAACATCGTGCCATTTGCTCCTTAACATCAGATGTGCTCATTATGGGTTTTGTAAATAATTAAACATTTTCTAGAATGATTGTGACTTATATTTAAATTCATATTACAATTAAGGTTTACAAAATAATTAAGAATGGTCGATAATAAACTCGTCGTCTGAATCTTCTGGCAAATCATTCAGCAGATAAAATAAATCGATCGGTTCGCCAAACCGTAAAAATTCTAATTTTACTGTTACATCATTGACCGAAACCAATTTGACTTTGAATTCGTCGAAAGAATACCGTTCATCTACTGCTGGTTCTAGGCCTGGGATCAGATATGTTGGCAGATCGTATTCCGTTTCAAAATCAAACTGTTGTGATAGAATTTGAAAATATTCAGCAAATAATTCGAAATAAACTGACCGTGTAACAGCATGTGATAATAATATTAATTGATCACGCCTTATGGGGGTGTCAAACATATATCTATGAATGCGCGGTTGGTTAGTTCACCATCATATTCAACAATAAATTTGTCATTTAATTGTTGTAGACACTGTAAAACACCGGGGGAGTAGACAACATTATAAAATTTTATATGACCTAAATTCACAGATTCCTTTGATAACATTTTCTCTGGTACTGTGGTAAAATTACAATTGTCAACTATAACATCAACTGTTTCTGTAAACTTTTGTACAATAATTTTAAATAAATTTACGTCAAATTCCATATCGACGAAAGACACGGTTACTAAACGTAGTGTTATGTTCGGAAGTTCATATGGCTTTGTGCAAACAAATTTACAGTTATTGAACTCTATATCGCAAATGCTATCAAAATTTTTAACAATTTTTAAAAATATCGCAACATCCAGTTGCATGTTTTCAAAATAGATAATTTTTATTTTAATAGGTCGTATTGAAAAGACCTCGCGTACGAGCTTGACATCACATTTTAAGAAGACTACCATCGTTTCGTCTGAAATTCTTTCCAAGATTGTAACCAGTACCTCTAAATCAAAAGATTGGTTTTTGAAATAGATCTTTCTCGGTTTAATCATAATGTCTGGCATTAGATGCAAACTCGTAAAACCAAAATCACAATTTTTAAATACCATTGTTGAGGTTTCACTAAAATTTGCAAATAGTTTGAAGTGGTCCACAGAATCAAATGTTATCTTATTAAATATTATACTCGACTCGATCAAATTATTCGGAATAAGGTCAGTGTGAAATTTTAATTGACAATTTTTCAGATAGACATTCCATTTCTTCTGTTTGAATATAAACATCTGTAAATCTACGGACATATTAATCAGACCAATTGTAATTTTCAATTCTTGTTTAAAATTGTACTGCTCGGTACACGAGTTGGTTATTTCACATTTGCAAAACTGTACAACTGAGTTTTGATCTAAAATATTTAAAAGGGCCATCAGATGTTTTGAATCAAGGCACATATCGTGAAAATCTAAATTGCTCAATCTTACCAATGAATTGCGATGCATCAAATCGAGATTCAATAGCAGATTGCAATTTTCAATATGAATTGCTGCCGTACTTGACATTTTACCTAAAATGTTAAGTAATGTTTGCATTTCAAGCGTACATTTTTCAAAATAGATTTTCTCGATCCTAATTGTTGCATTCGCTGCCGCATCGATAAATTCGTCTATCGGGAAAATATAGCAATCTTCAAAATATACATTAGATTTATTAGGCAATTTCTCAAGAATTATGTGCATTGCAGAGGTATCTACTGTTGTATTTGTAAAAATTAGTTGAACGGGTTTCGGCCTAGAGTATTCGAATTGTTCATGTTCGAAACGTAAATGACAATTATCGAACGTAATTTGATTATGAATTTCCCAATTTTGTAAAATTTGAAAAATGGTTTTTAATTTTATTTCCGAGTTTCTAATCCAAAGATTATGTCCAACTATAAAATAACATGGCTCGTTACTATCACCGAGAGAGAAAGTGCAAGAATTCATTTCAATTATTTCATAAGCGCACTGTTTTATCTCATTCGGTGGCCGCTCTAGTTTCGGCAAATTATTGTGAATTCGGCAATCAAAAATATCTAGAAGTTCGACATTTTTTAAAATAGTGATTGCGCTAAGTTCAAGGTCCATGTCGCAGAAGCAAAGAAATCTTATTTTTGAAAGGCATGGAAATTCTTCCATGTTATTTATAATATTAATTTGACATCTTCTTAGTTCAATGCGATTTCCATCCGAGTGCCCGAGAATCGCAATAAGTGTATTTAAATTAAAATTAATTTTTTCAAATACCAAATGGCCCTCACGCATCATACTCATCAGAGAGCGAAGAATATTTGTTGGTACCAGATTCAGATCAAATTCGTCAAGTGTCAGTTGTGAAAAAGTATTTGGAAATTGGCCCGCTATAAAATGTTCTGCTACATATTTCAGTATGGCATTTGTTTGCAGTGGTGAAGAATTTGTATTAGATTTTATAAAAAATTCTGAAAACTCTGTACGATTAGTTCGGGAGTCGAGTGAACCATCTTCATTAAAATCAACTGAATAATTTTCAGTCGCGTATTTTGAGCCATAGTATAAAAATTGTATTTGGATTGGATCATGATGACAGGTTGCGCAAAAATTGACTTTTTCGTTTATTCCTTTAAAGTCAATGTGGATTACATCGGGGTAATCTAACTTGATATTGTATAAATGTGAAAGTGTTTGAATTTCATCCACTGGCAGAATATTTGGTATGGCACATTCTTTAATCGATGTGTGAATTTTTTTAATTATATGACGAATTAACTCGGCCGATCTAACATCCCTCAAATTAATTGAATATTTTTTCTCCCCCATATGATATGCTGAAAAATATTTCTGTAGATATTGCTGTATGTCGTGATCTAAGTCCTTGTCCCAAAATAAATTATTACAGCGTGTATTGGCCATTTCTAGAGATAAAATATCTTTAAGGTCTAAATATTCTAAAAACTTGCCGTGAAATGCAGTCAGAATATGTATATCGAACGCCGATTGAGTCTGGTTTGCCATTTTGTGAGGATATGGTAAGAATATTGAGTGTTCATTTTTAATTCTAAAGATCTCATCAATTTTTAACTTTTCATCATCATCTAGACCAGATCGAAAATGAAATAGGACAAAGTTAGATCCAATTATGGTTATCATGGTGCAATTGTATTTCAATGTATAATTCGTTTCCTTCATAATTTTAAGTTGTTCTTCAACGCGTTCCTATTAGTATAATAAGAGACAAGTTTAATGAAAACCTAATACGATAATTTATACAAATTTATCAAACCTTGCATTCTACAGAATCCACATAGTACGTGTAGTCGTTCAGCCACAGCATTTTATAACTAGTTATTTCACTTGTGTTTTGTATAAAATTTATTGCTTCATCAAGTTGAGCCTCATCTCCTTCAATTTCCATTTCTACAGGAGTGTTAAAATGCCCATTGTTTGGTTTAGGCAGGATATGGAGCCCCGATCCGCACTTTTCATTTACAAGCTGTGTTTAATAAAACAAAATATGAATATTTTAGGTTTTTTTTCTTTTAACACTATTTGCAGTAGCAATCAACACATTTTACTAAACACTTGCTTTTATTTCGCAAATTTTTTGTTGCGAAGTAAAAAACAAGTATTTAGTAAAATGTGTTTATAAAGTGGTAGTATTTTAGGTTTATTAAAAATTCATTAAGTTCGTCAAAAGGATGCACTATTTCGCAATTTCAAACATAATTTCTTAAATAATAGGATTATTTTTGGCGGTAAGAATATTTTAACCAAAATATTCTAATCGCATACATATATCGCAAATATGTACATCATTTAAACAACTCTGTACGTGCAAACAAAGCAAATGCATCAAAAGATGTACATCTGAAAAGACGGAAAACCCACGCTGAGCATTCCAAACGAAAGTAAAAGCCCCCACAATGCTCGGTTTACAAAAAGTAGTTGCATCCAGATCCGTGTCTCATTGAACCATTAATTCAAATTGAATGGAACGTTTTCTAGCCAATGAAAAATTTTGTTGTCTTCGTGCAATCGGAAAACAAGGTTTGGAACGAACAGACAAAAAACTTAATCTAAAGTGAAGAGGTCATTAAATTTTCTTTTCCCTCCTCACCTGATAATGTTGATACCTGTCAAGAGGCGGTAATGATGACAATTAAAAAAACTACGAAAGCACAGGAAAATGATGAAGAACCGAGGAACAATTGTATCTTCTTTACTAGTTGTACGTACTATGAGTATGACACGTCAACACTGTGCACATGAAGAACGGTGAAACACATTTAACATTACGTAAAAACACTTAAGGAATTTTTACTGCACTACAAGTACATCTGGATCAAAACCAAAAGTACATATTCCTGTGCAGAGATTTTAAATTTAATAAAATTAAATCCCGGTATTTACTGCTGCAATACAGAGGTCGGAAGACGGTAGTATCAGCCTCGATTCGATGTGGGGTAAGGTTGAGACGTATATCAAGAGTAAACCAGAGGATAAGGCTCTTGGCGTTCCCAGTTTGTGCATGCTAGAGGTTTGGGCCACAAAAAACGGCTGAGGTTGGAAGAATCCGTAAAGGCTAAATTATGAAATTCACAAATTATCAAAAACTGTAGCTATACACAAGAAAAAAAAAATTGAAATTCGAAACACGTGGTTCAATTAATATTATTAAAAATAAACAAGATTAGCTATATTGAGAATTACAGTACTACAAAAAAAAGTTTATGCAATCTCTTTATAAAAAAAAATTGTATAGCTAGTCTTTTTAATTCTATTTAGTGTTCTCGACTTGTAAAGCTGTCTGAAGTTTGTACAAAAAATTCTAATGCAATTAGATATCGCCAATCATAACAAGTAAATTGTATAAATAAACTTATTTTTAACTCTCTCTCTAGCTTCACACACTTTCCATGAAGAGATTTTGCCGCCCACACTATGGTCCACCATCCAACTTGGTCCATCGTTCTCATCTCCCAGTTTCGACATCCTAGTATATGCAGATCTTGTTCGACATCGTCACGCGAGCGTAGTTGGGGTCTTCCTTTACGGCGCACTCCGCCTGGTTGTTGGTGAAACACTTTATTGATCATCCATTGTTGTGGGGACCTTGTAACGTGGCCGAGCCATCTCACTCGGTTGGATTTGATGACTCCGATGATATCGCTGCCTCCGAGGAGCTGCGTTTATTTCGTGGTTCATGCGAATCCGATATTCGTTGTTCGCAACTTTAATTGGACTAATGACATTCCTTTCCAAGGTGTATAACAAACTACAATCGTATGAGTTCATGGTTCTGCTCTCGCTTCCGAAAGTCAGCCCAGGTCCTATAAGTGCTTCATAAAGTGCGAGCTTGCACGACTGCGATAGGTGTTTAGATCGCAATAATTTGTGATTGGGCGTTGTCCGGCAGCGATCCGAGCTTTTATTTCTGCTTGCATATCATTCAACGATGTTATAAGTGACTCGAGGTATTTAAAGTTTTCGACGCTATCAAAATTGTGGTCGCCAATTTCAAGATTTGCCATATAGAGATGTTCCTCGGTGTTGTTCAATATTTTACTACTGATCACCTCCAGACCAAGTCTTCTTGCGTGGCGATTGAGTGGTATGAAACTGTCTTTGATGTCGCTAGGTCTTCGATCAAGAAGCACGATATCATCTACATATCCAAGAATTTGGCACGACGGTCGCCTTTCTTATGCAACAGACATATAAACGCGCTCTTCCAATTCTCCAGCAGCTTTTCTTGGTCCCAAATATATACGATTAGATTGTATATTGTCTTGTCTCAAGAGTAGCGCCTCCGAGTTTAATTAATTCTGCAGGGATTCCATCAAGGACAGGTGCTTTGCCGTTTTTCAAACGACTAATAGCTGCATCTACTTCCTCTGCTGTGGGATACTCGACAAAGACCTCTTCATTTCTTCTGGAGGATCTATTGCTCTAATGGAGGTCTTCTTCCGAAGAGCTTCTTCGTTGTTGCTGGGCATTCTAAACAGTTAGTGACAGCTAACTCTGCAGTCACGCTTGGTCTTTTAGAACAATGGTTCTTAACCTGTTTTTACTCGCGGTACACCAAATAATTAATAATTTTTTTGTGGCCCAAAATTTTTTATAAATTATTTATATTTGTTAAATTATCTATAATACCAGGTGTGGAAATATGAAACCGGAATTTACGAATGACGCCATCTGTCAATGTACCTTTTGACAAATCACGTCATCGTTGCCACTGTTTTCTTTTGACATCTGTCCACAACATCCAATTTATAACCTTACAAGTTTCGTACAATAACGCATTACGTGTTAAAAATGTCGAGTTGTTTGTCTACATACTCTTATTACGATTTGGGGACATCATCGATTTTTGTTATCATTTGAAGAAAACTGCTGCAGAATCACATAGAATGCTTATCAAAATTTACGGCGAGCATATGTTCTTGGTTTAATAAATTCAAAAGTGATGATTTTTACGTGAGAAACATAGAACGTGGAAGGCTATCAAAAAAGTTTGAAGGCAGTGAATTGCAAGCATTGTTGGATGAGAATGACGCTCAAATGCAAAACAACTCGCAATTAAATTGAATGTGTCACGAGAAGCCGTCTCCATACGTTTAAAAGCCATGTGAAAGATCCAAAAGCTGGGAAAATGGTTCCTCATAAACTGAATGAAAAGCCAGAGAAAAATAAAAACCACTTGCAAAATGTTGCTCTCCAGATACAAAAGAAAGTTATTTCACCATCGAATTGTGACTGGCGATGAAAAATAGATCTATTTTGGGAATCCAAAGCACCAAATGTCTTGGGTAGATCCAGGACAACAATCGACATCGACTGCAAGGCCAAATCGCTTCGGACGGAAGTCAATGCTCTGTATTTGGTGGGATCAGAAGAGTTTAATTTATTTTGGGCTGCTAAAACCTCTCAAAACCGTAAATATTGAAAGCTACCAACAACAAAGGATCTATTTGAATCGATCTTTGCATGAAAAACGACCGGAATATGATAAAAGAGGACATTAAGTGATTTTGCTTGGCATGATAATGCACCATCACACAAAGCAAAACCGGTAATGGAAACGTTGGAATCTCTTAATTGGGAAATACTTTCACATGCGGCTTACTTTCGAGACTTGTCTCCGTTCGATTATCACTTATTTGCATCCATGGGACCAAGGGCTTGTACTTTACTTCGTACGAAAATGTACGAAAACGGCTCGATAACTATGGTTTGCCTCAAAAGAACAGTTTTTTCGTGTGCCATCCACGCATTGTCAGAAAAATTGGAAAAATGTATAACTAATAATAGCAATACTTTGAATAAAATACTCCTAATCATCATCATTAGGAAAGTCGTGAGGTGTGGGCTGGTGATATAAAAGATGAAAATCTCTTTTTATTTTGGCGAAATTTGAAAAAAGCAATAGATTTCGCAAACTTGATCTTGATTTGAACAATGTTGCTGAATCCCAAATTACATCCAGTGCTGTAGTTATGAGTACGCCAATTAAAAATATTGCTGATCAAAACAATAACATAACGCAGCAACCAAGTTGCGCTTATTTGTCGTTTAAAGAGGATTTTCCCACCCCATTCAACTGAAAAGAAGAAAATCGTCAAAAAGAAAATTACTCCTGATGCAATTACATCAAATAAATATTTTGAACACTTAAAGAGAATTGAAATGGATAAAGGCAGTATCTGAAAAATTGACGCGGCCAGAAAGAGAGAGAAAAAAATAAAAGGAGCAAAAGAGAAAAAACGTAACAGTTTATAAAACGAAATTTCAACCAAGATCATTAAACTAATTTTCAAACAAATGGCGGATCGAGTGTAAAAGAAATTAAAAAAACATGTCCTGGTGATTATGTCATAGTTGCATACGAATGAGAGTATTTCCCTGGGTCTGTACTGAAAGTAAAAGAAAATGAAACATACATTAAAACAATGAGTGGTCAAAATTGGAAATGGCCGAGCAAGGACGACGCTATTTGGTATAAAGAGGAATAAGTATGTAGTGTTATCAGTCCAGCTTCTCTATTAAATGCCAGAGGGATTTATGCGGTTCCTGAAATCGAAGCTTTCCAAAAGAATAATTTTAATTAATTTTGGTAAAATTATTATTTATCTTTATTATCTTGTAGCCTGAGTACCTGCGTTATTTCTGTTATCGTCTAATTTTATTATTTTTTGATTGATTATCTAAAGTTAATATCCTAGCTGTAAATTAGAAGGACAAGTTTTTGTTGTTTCAGCCTTGAATATCATCCGCTTTAACTTTACAGTGCCGATAATACAAATAAGATCTGCCGGAAATTAGATCAAAAATGAATCGCATATGCCCGTAATAAGAACGTAGACTTTATGCAATGAAATTATTTAATTTTTATGATTAATATGAAAGTCATTGAAACTTAACTTTTATAATATTATTCATATTATAAACTATTTTTATACGTAATACATATTATAAAAAAAATTATATAAAAAAAAATCACCCGAAAATATATCTTAACAAAACGTCAACGAGATTCTTATACTGTCGGTAATTGGTACATTTACCTTATACAGCATTTTTTTTTTTATATTCTGAAATTTTTTTTACAAACTTTGGCGGCCCCCTATAAACTTCTTACGGGCCCCCCTGTACTGTTTTAAAGCATCGACATTCCATCGAACGGTTTTTTGTGCTTGTCTATTGAACGTAGATTACAGTTTGCACTTATATTTAAATATGACAAGCACATGATCGCTGTCCATGTCTGCACCTCTGTAAGATCTAACGTCAGATATGCTGGTGGAGTGTCTCTTAGACACGTTGACGTGATCGATTTGGTTTTCCGTTCTTCCTTCATTCGATCTCCACGTTACTTTGTGGATTCTTTTATGTTAGAAAAACGTGCTTGATACAACTAAGTTGTACATTATTGCCAAGTCGGTGACGCGTTGGCCGTTGCTGTTACGAGTTAGGTGCAGGCTGTTATAACCGATGTACGATGTATTTTCTGCATTCCTACCGACTTTTGCATTAAAGTCGCCCACAATTATTTTAATATCATGATGCGGTATGTTATTGATAACATCCTCCAGCTCGACAAAGAACTAATCTTTGATCTCATCAGATTTATCTTTGGTGGATGCATGTACGTTAACGATCGTGATGTTAAATTTCTAAGTGCGTTCGTAGCTACACTTTTTACTAACGTTAAATACTTCACTCCCGTGTTTGTGGTAACTAAAATATGATACGTGAACGTCGGAAGTTAAATAAGTTACGAACCGTGAAACATCGAACCAATGGTTGCACTGTATCTAGTCGTCCCCAGTATTTTATCAGAAACTAAATATAAATTAAGTTCGTTCGCATCGCTAACCTTTTGGTAGATGGTAACATCAGCTTGCGCTTAATACTGGGTCGTCTGTATTGTTTTAGGCAATTGAAATTTTCAATTTCGGGCTGTTCCTCGTTACGAAACCAGATTTCTGATAACATTGTGCCAGGAGACTTTGGCAATCGTCAGAAAAGATTATCACATTCCCTCTACAACATTGACGCTGATTAGAAGGTACAGTATAAAGTCGTTCTTGAGCCGTATCCTGGATAAGGCTACGTAGAGCAAACGTTGCGAATGTGTCTTACTGTCTTAATAAACAATTGCATCAAACATGCCTTGCGTTTTGTAACGGTTGTCCATACGCCCATATATTATGAACGGACAATCGAGGGTTTATTTTAGATCTTTATTCAAGTCTGTCAAGATGATACTCATCGATGAAGTAGCATGACTGGGACGGAAATGATAGAACGCGTAGATTTGAGACTAAAAGAAATAACGGGAAATTATGATGCCGCTTTTGGTGGATTGCACATCATTTTTATTGGTGATTTGAGGCAGTTTCCACCAGTTAGAGCCACTCCCATTTGGAACCAAAAAATACATTGGGTCGATGGTCAGCAGTTATGGAAGCGAATTGTTTTTATAAATTGACCGAAGTTACGAGGCAAGACAATGCTGAATTCTCATCATTATTAACAAAGTTTGGCAATGGAGATCGATTGGATTAACAAGAGTTTCAACTGATTGATTCGAGAATCCGTTCAGAGATGGAAGTGGAGGAACGCTGTCCTAATAGAATTCGATTATTCAATTTGAGAATCTTGAGTGGATCTAGTAAAACATCGAATTCAGTTGCTGATGATGAATTACTCAAGTGTGGAGCTAGCTGGTCGCGAAAAAAAGGGTCGCTAGAGAGAAGCTTCAATAACTCAGCACGATTAAATTTCAAAAACTAAAACTCAAGATATGAAAAAACCGGCGTATAGCGGGCTCTAGCTATATGAAAATCGATTCTAAATGAGTAAACTTCAAAAGGCGACACGATGCTTAAAAGAATAGAGCAATACGGAATATATCCACTAATATTAAACGAAATGGAGAATACTAAAACAAAAAAAATTACGAAATGATCCTACAGTTATGATGCGCGTATAAAAACAAAACCTACAAAAATCAGCTGTTTTATTTCAAATCAAAGTTCAGTAGCTACCTTAACACTTAGGATGAACAAGTAGTTCGAAACCGGTCTGCTATGCAAAAATAATATTTGCTGTGTTAATATTGGAGCACTATCCGGAGCCAAATGGCAATTTTCTATTGAAACTGCAGCTATTATTCACTGGTGTCGCTGTACTATAAAAATTAAAACTCCTAAAGGATCTGTCCCTCACACAATATGCCTATCCTTTTTATTGAGTGGTTACAGGTGGTCAGAATATGCTCCTATTTAAAATGCAACCTGACCAACAGGCCAGCCATTATCATTCATGGATCATAAATATTATCATAAATAAAAAATTTGGATCTAGTTCAGAAACAGTAATGTATTTCTTGAGTTAGAAATAAATTTATATTGTGCAGCGAGATGCCGTGGTCCATTTAGCTGTGCACTTGGTGAATGGACAACGAGTTTATTTCACGGCAGTTCGCGCGACCAACAACCACCCGTGATAACGGTAACAAGCTTCTTCGCGACATGCGCAAGTGATCCATTTGCAAGAACACTGCTTTACACGGAGATGCCGAGATATTTCACATGAAACGCATCATCAAAAAAATTTCAACGTCGGAAGCCCGGACAGCCTGTTCCTCGTGAATGTATATTCAACCGATGCATTGGGGTGCATTTACACAGTCATCCGAACAATGACCAATGTTTTTACCTGCGTTTGTTATTGGTTAATGTTTGTGGACCGACTCAATTTGAATTTCTACGAACTGTTAATGGTGAGCTGTGCGCAACTTATCGAGAACCCTATATCAGTGTTTATATTTGCTCGAGAATGACATTTATTGCGATCGTACACTGGCTGATGTTGTTACATATTTCGTCTCTGCGTATCAAATTCGATCACTTTATGCCATCATCATTTCAACGTGTTTTCCATCGAACCCGCACTTAATTTGTGGAACAAATACTATAAGACAATATATCTGACGACATTTCGCATCGAGTGCGTACAACAACAACAGCGAATCCCGAACGTGAATTTAATGTGGAGATTCACAACGAGGCATTGATTTCTATAGAGGATTTGTGCCTGATGATGTCCGGTGCCGAATCGACCCATGCACGATGTACTCAATCGAGAATTTGAAGGACAACGGCAATACGATCGGGATGCCTTGAGTCAATCAGTACGAACAAAAGTCCATCTTTTGAATCAGCAGCAGAAAACCGCATACGACACATTGTTGATAACAGCCAACGACGGCTATGTAGAAACCTTCTTCCTCGATGCTGGCAGAACTGGCAAAACGTTTCTAATTTTATTGATTTTAGGTTCGATTCGTGCACAAAGTCAAATAGCACTGGCATCATCTGCGGGATTGCTGCCACATTAATAGAAGGAGAACGAACAGCTCATTCTGCACTCAAACTGCCACAGACTTGCAAAATAATCATTTGGGATGAGAGTAGTATGGCGCACAAACCAGCATTGGAAGTGTTCGATCGAACGTTGAAAGATTTGCGCAATAATCAGGACCTCTTTGGAGGTACGATGATTCTGCTGGCCGGCGATTTTCGCTAAACGCTGCCAGTTACTCCAAGATCAACAGCTGCTGATGAAATAAACGCTTGCTTGAAGTCATCAAATTTGTGCAGATATGTAAAAACTCCCAAGTTAACAACGAATATGCGAGTCGCGTTACAAAATGATAAATCGGCGGACGTGTTTTCAAAGCAATTATATTAGACATTGGCAATGGAAAAATTCAGGTTAACGCTTCTGCTCGCCTCATTTCGTTACCACCTAATTTTTGTCAATTCACAACCCTAAAGAAGAATTGAACGCGAAAGTGTTCCAGAATATTAAATTTACCATGTTTGGTTGAGTGAACGAGCCATTTTGACAGCGAAAAACAAGAACGTAGACGATTTGAATATAAAAATTCAAAGTCATATCGCTGGCCAATTGCATTCATTTAAGTCGAGCGATTCCATTACAGATCCAGATGAAATCGTTAATTATCCAATTGAATTCCTGAATTAATTGGATTTGTCAGTAATGGCGCCGCACAATTTGCAGTTCAAGGCCGGTTCGGTGATAATCATGTTACGCTGCCTGACCCAACCAAAACTATGCAATGGAACAATGCTTAATCAAGAATTTTTTGTACTTCAATTCGAATATTTAGTTAATTAGTTAGTTTAATATTTCTTGGCCTATTATACAAATCGAGACGTACCTGAATAAACCAATCCACGATCTCGTTATGAACCAAAAACTCAATTCTGCCTTTACGATAGTTCGACATTATACTCAAGTTTGCAATAAACTCGTACAAACAGAAAACCAAATTTTCTTCCGGCAAAGACTATTTATTTACACAAAATTGTTTATAGTTTTAAATTACAAACTTAGTTTACCACTTGACATGCACTTGGAACTATAAATTAATCGCACTTTTACTTCATTTTATTACAACGACACTCGCACAATTGGAAATATTGGCGCAATTTTGATAATGATTACTATTTATGAAGTAATGTTTAAATTAAGATTGCAAAATATCACGTCCGCACACTTCAGTATTTTGTACGTTAAAGAAACATACAAAAAAAAATCAAAGAGAATCGACGCAAATGTTGCCTCTGTTTATCATATTTGCTAAATTAAATATAATCTCTGTGCGTATCGCTCATGCGCACTGTAAAACGATCGATTATCTTCGTTTTGCTTTAAAACACTTTACATTGGGATATACAAAATATAAGATAATTTGTTACTTAGAAACAGCACATAACTGCCCATTTTGATAACACAATATACTTCTTAATATTTTAAAAATTCACGAAGAAACAGTATTTTATTTGTTAAACATGGGGCCCACATTCCAGACATCAAATTTGGAGGTTCTTGATTCCACAACAATTTTATTGTAGCGCATACGTCCATTGCGTCTACACTATCCAAATTCTCTGATATTTTCTATCAGGATATCAATGTATGTGTAAGTATCTTATATAAATTTTGACACTATCAGCAAATTATCAGGAGACTCTTTCACGATAAATTGGCGAAAAAGCTACGATCTCATTATAAGAGGATTTATTACAAAGACTTCTATGGGAAAATAATAAATCATTTAAAATTTTTACAAGCAACAGTAGGTTAGGTTAGGTTAGAGTGGCTGCTATCGCACACTTAGGCCAATAGTGGCTCATTGTGATACCACAGGATCCTATCTCCCCTTTACTCCCGCTGAAACCATCCAGAGCTACTTATGTAGCGTAAAATATCATGCATTCCACAGCCCGCGAATTCCGAAAGGCTGTCCATACCGTACACACCTATAAATACTTATGCCTTCTGTATGACAGTGCCGGACACGAGCATAGGAAGTGATCTAACGTCTTTTCCTCCTCTTCGTCTAAACAACTTCTACAAAAGTCATTCGTCTGTAGACCCAGCCTTCTTGCATTTTCGCCAAAAAGGCAGTGTCCAAGTGATTGCGACTGAGCGCCGATTTAAGCGCTGCTATAGGTCTCCCCAGACCTTTCCTTTCCGGCTGCATCTGCAAAGTCGTACCATACCTAACTAGTTTGTCCGCCCTACAGTTTCCCGTGACGTCCGAGTGACCAGGGACCCAGATTATCTCGATGCTGAAATACTCGCTCATCTCATTAAGAGATGATCAAATTGCTGTCAGTAAAAGCCAGTCTAATGCCGTTCACGGTAGGAGGACTAACTACCGGAATTTTATATTTCTTAGTAAAAAGTATCAGGTCTCTCTCGGAAGGGTTGATCCCTAATCCACATTTGCTGGCCCATTGCGTAACGATCAGGAGTGCATTCTGCATAACATGCCCTAATCGTATCCAGATATTTGCCTGAGACAGCTATTGCTACATCATCCGCATTCGCTACAACCCCTATCCTCTCTCTCTTCAGTTCCAATAGCAATCCATTCATCACAACACTCCAAAGAAAAGGGGACATTACACCTCCGTGAGGGGTTCTTTAAACCACCCGCCTTCTAATGGTGGCCAGCCAAAGTTTCGAGGTAATAATCCTGCTTACCAGCATCTGATTTATCAACCTACTATGGAGGTTGAAAACGTTCAAAAATAACAATCCTTCCATGATCGCCTCCGTTTTTACATTATTAAAGGCACCATCAATGTCGAGAAATGCCACCATACAGAACTCCTGCGAGTAAATTGACTTCTCAATCATGCGTACCAGATCGTGCAGAGCTGCGTCTACCGACTTCCTCTTACAGTACGCATGCTGCGACATTGCCCAACTCCTGGGCACAATTTTTTATTGAATACCTATATCTACCTACCTTTCCAAGGTTCAGGTCTCAGATCCTTTGGATAGGCATGTGAGTTTTTTCCCATTTTCGGGAATAAGACCACTCTGACCTCCGTCCATTTTCTAGGAATATCGACCAGTTTCAGGCATCCCCTGACGATACCTTCCAGTCAGGGGAGGATGACGGCCGAGTTCCTCTCGGCCCGCCGATTTATAAGGCTTAAACCCGTTCGGCACCCACCGGATTCGCTTCCTATACACGATGCCCTCCATTTCTATTGAAGGTGTTACTCGATGAGCTCCAGGCTCTATCGAATCATCATAGCTTCCCGGAAAATGGGTATTGATGAGAAGCTCCAATGATTCCGCACTTGAAGCTGTTCATGACCTTTCTGGTCTAATTAAATAACTAGGACTGGTTGGGTTAGTAGCTAGAGTTTTCCTAAGGCGGGAAGTCTCAGAGACCTCCTCCATCCTACAACAGAAGAGTTTCCAAGACCCCTTTATGCCTTCCTCAACTCGTTTTTGAACTTTCTTAGGTCCTCCTTATAAGAGTCTCAATCCCGAACCTCAGTTATGTTCTTAGCTTTATTAAAAGCTGTCCTACACACTCTCTGATAGGTTCCCAACTCTTTCGTCCACCATAACGGTTTCTGCCTGCTCTAGGCTTTGTTAGCGGCACGCAGCATTAAATGAAAGATTGCATGCTTTTGTGATAATATCTACCATGCAGTCCAATTCTTCTACCGTCGCCGGAGGTCCAGAGACCTCCAGCGGCAATAGTTCTTAGAACACCTCACCATATTTCTTCCAGTTTGTCCTTCTGGGATTCCTGAAGTTTTTCCGAATATGTTATCGATGATCAGAGAATGCCACTCTCCAGTCTCCACCCTCTGATCATATAAAAGATCGTTTCTGACGCAAAGGTGACATCTAAAACCTCCTGTCGATTTTTAACAATAAATGTCGGTTCTCGTTCAATATTGCAAACTTAAAGGTTGGTATTTAATAAATAATCGAAAAATAACTCACCCCTCTCGTTGATGTCTGTGGTTCCCCAGACTGTGTGATGCGCATTTACATCACATCCGAGTACAACACCTATCCTTCTTTGATCTGCTTCGCGGATCAATTCCCCCAGGTTATCCAGTGGAACCTCCTTCTCGCGATCCATATAAGCTGAGGCTAGCCATAGTCTTGCACAGCCAACCTCAGCACTTACCGCTGTAACGTCTCCGCTACTAAATTGTGGAAGAAGAAAAATATTCAAATTATTTTTCGCTAAAATACACGATCTGATCTTTTCAGAGTTGTTTGAGTATAGTCATGTATACCCTTTCATTCTGAGGCCACAGATCCTGTTATTGTTAATCCAAGGTTCTTGGATTAACACCAAGTCCTCATCTGACTTAGTCAGTCTGAGCACGAGAGCTGCCGAGGCAGCCTTCGTGTGATGTAGGTTTATTTGTACAATACTAACCATTGTAGTCGCCCTTACTCAGCTCTTCCTGCACTCCCTGCATCGGGATAGTGCCATCTGTCTCGTTGTTCCGGCCGCTATCTTCCTCTCTTCAAGAGCCTGACAGGATGTCCCCATCAGACTCCAGAGAGAGGAGCCCTACCTCCCCTTACTATGCTCCCCACACCCGAAGCATCACTCTCCTGACCGTCTTCAGCCTACTTTCGCAGTCGCATCGGTCTCGTCCTTTTTATATATTTCAAGGGTGATCGACCCGAACCCGAAGTTGATCACTACCTTTAATTTTGCAAGAGAAGCCAGGGATTCTTTATTGATTAGCATGATTGTCAATTTAGAGCCTCCCTTAGCTTCCTATCGCTTTACAATCCACCAGTCTTCCGTTGGAAGATCGGGATTACTGGCCCGAATGATCTCGAGAATCTCTTCTGGTTTATCCGGGTCGGTTGGTAGCCAAACACGTGCTCTCGGCCTGCTCGGGATTTCCTCCCTGCAGACTTCCTCAAGCCTCGCTCCCTGCCACACCTCGCCTATTTCGGCCACTGCTCTTTTATAAAGGTCGACCGATTTTTGCAGGACGGGGAGACCCCGGATTTTCTATCAAGATCCACAGAAAAATGTAGTTTAGTGCATTAAACATTACCCTCCACTTCTCTGACGTGATGCTCCCATCTTCCTGACTTCTGTCTATGATGGCTAGCACCAACACGTGCTTCTTTAGGATCTCACTGAATAGCTTCAGTTTTTGATCCCTAGGAGCACTCGACGTCTGGTCTGCTTGCACTGTAAGCTGCCCCTCAGGGATCGCAGAGAGTTTTTCTAAAATTTTGAACGCCGACCGTCTCTCCCTGTATCAACGCTTCGCCGGAGGGATCTCCCTCAATCCCCCCTATTTCCTTTGGCGGTTCCGCTTTCACCTGGCTTCGATGCCAAGGTGTCGCTTAACCTTGCCCCTGATGATAAAGCCCCACCTTCACGATTAGAGTTGCTTGCTTCTTCCGGTTTTTGAAGGGTGCCGGCCTCTTTAATTTTTTTTTCTTCATGTTTCTCCCACGAGTATCGGAGAAATATCAACCTGCGCATAGATCCGTGAACGCAAGCAAGGCTAAATACAACTGGAGGTCGCCTGGTATCCAGAGGGCTCCGTTCACGACTGGGTTAAATGGGCCCCCAGTCTAGCCGATCATCAGCACGGGTCGCGTAACACCTTATTCCAGCCCATTGGCTCACCAAGCACCCCACATCCCCGCGCCCCCGCTCTCCTCCCACATTCACTCACTCATCCACCCGTTTATATGGATATCCCAAACAAATAGAACACACTTCATTCATAGGATTACCATTTATAGGGTTCCCCACTCAGTACCTGGAGGCCTGGGAGCGCAGGTAGACGTGACGCTCACTTCACCGTAGTTGTGGTCGATGGTTTTATGGCGCCATCAGTTCGCCTTTCTTTTCTGGATATCCTAGGCACTCAGAATTTGGTGAAGAGAGGTTACCTGTTCCCCCGTTCTCTGAGACTCTCCTCTTAGCAGAGCTGCGGTTGGGGACGGCTTATTTAACTCACCGCTAAACTACCTATCGATAGGCCGTTGACTATCCACCACCTGTGACCCCCCCAAAACCATCTGTATATTTTGATAAAAATCTTAAAAAATTGTTTAAAATCTCATTAATAACTGTGCACTAAGAACACGTTTGTAGATCGACATCGACACGACAATCATAATGGGGGTGAATATTTTTGATTACAACACGGAAGATCGGTTTGAAATCATAACAGGTTTTGAATATATTTGGATTTTTCCGAACATCCTGGGTGTAATAAATGGAACCAATTTGAATTATTGAATTCTAAACTGTGACTAGATTTGTACGATTACTCGGTGAGATGAGAACCATACCGGCTATATAAAATAAATCAACTTACTTTGCTAAAGTCAGGTTCTGTTGACTCCTTGTCAAATTCAAAACTGCTGGTTATTTTTCGCAATAGAATTACCTCGTCCAAAAACTTCAACTCTTCAAATGAAATCCATTTTGAGTTCTCTCCATCAAATTCACTACCAGCACCTCGAGTCTGGTTTTTCCTATAGGAAAAGAAATTAGGAAAAATATTTTCATAGTATTTTGGTCCCAAAAATTTTTTTTCTGCCATACTATGGTAAAAAGTTTGTGTAGATTTTTTCAAAAACAAAATTAAATTGGTAATATTTTTCCTACCCAATTTCGATACCGATTTTTTTTTCCTAAATTATAAAATTTTAGATCAAACATGATTTCTCAGTAGGCCATTCCTTTTCCTATAGGAAAAACCAGAATCGAGCTGCAGGGGCGGTATGTTGTACCATAACTTCGAAACGAAAAAAGTTTAAATTTGCAAAAAGTCGAATCGAAAAAGTGAAAATTGTATATTTTTTGCTTTTCGAAAATGATACAACATACCGTCATTCCACTTTTTTCGAATTTCGATTCGAAGTTATGGTACAACATACCACCCCAGATTTCATTTTATACTGTATTTTTTTTTTTTGTTGTACGTATGTGCTTCGTAAATTACGCGTTTTTTTTATGTCTTCGACATTTATATTAAATCGTCTGCAATTTTTTCAAGTGCAGAAATTTTATATCTGTTCTTTTATAATTTTTGCTGGAAACTTTCCACAAACATTCGTTTTTTTCGATAAATGTCGATTAATTTTACTGTAGTTTCGGTAGAAAGAACGACATTTTAACACGAATTTCGGTTATCACAATAACGCAGAATACAGATTAAGTTAAACAAAATATCAAAATGAATGTCTTCACTTTGAGAATTAAATTTATTTAACATAACCTCAAATGGATGACTTTTCGTAATAATTCCATGATAATTTATCATGAATTAGCCTCCTGATAATTTGCTGATAGTGTCAAAATTTATATAAAATACTTACACATACATTGATATGCTGATAAGAAATATCAGAGAATTTGCATAGTGTAGACTCTAAGTTAGGTATAGTTGCATATTACTATGTAGTAGCTAAGTTTTCGAGAATTGCCTTTTTTACTTAAAGCAGGCTTTGGCTCCGGCAATTTAAGAACTTAAAAGAAATTGGTTTTCGTTTTCACTTTCTCCAAGCGTGGCATCTATAAAAAAAAAAAATTCTGCTATTTTGTATCAACCACGGGAATAATTACGCGATGATTCGTTGGTGAGTAAAATTTACCGGCCAAATCTTAATTTAGAAAACTAATGTAATTTAACAATGACTTCGGCCATTTTTTAATTTTTTTTTGCGAAAGCGTCTCTGAACACTACTAAACTCGTTATATCCTATATTTTTCGGTTAAGTTATCCTTGATCCTGCCGCTTGTGGATAAGAAAACAAAACATATACCACAATCAATGAGCAATATTTTTCGAAGCAAATTGTAATTCAAATTCTTTATTATAAAATATATTAAGTAAAAATCCGTTTACAGGTTAGTTTTTGAATAAGTCTGGAGGTTAGGACTATTAATATTGCATATGCAATCCCTTGCTATCTATATTACCGCCTGTAATCTACGTTGCATGGATTCGATTAAATTCTGAATACATCTGGTGTCGATGTTTTCCCATTCGAATTCGATTTTTGATTTTAAAGAACTTTTGTAGGTCTAACTGATTCTATAAATGATCTATCGGGTTTAGATCCAGCCTTTGTGGAGGAGTTTCCAATACATGTGGGCTATTATAATTAATTACCAAGACCTAACATTATAAGCTTTATGCTTGGGACCATTATCTTGGTATCTCGGTTTCACAGCGGTTTTTTTTCAGCAAATGGTATTAAATTTTCTTGTAAAATATTAGATCTACGCCATAGTAACCCATGGCACCCACACCAACACATTTTCACCGCCGTGTTTAATAGTGAAATTAATATTTTTTGTATGCAATATGTTTGCTGTTAAATATGTTGCCTAAAATGCAAGATATAGGGAGTTAGTAGAGTGTCAAAGACGCTTACGCAGTAAAAAGGTAAAAGAAATGGCCGGAGACAGTGTTAAATTACATTAGTTTCCTAAATTAAGATTTGTGCGGAAAATTTTACTCACCACTGTTAGTTCAATCCGAATGCTGTTCTTAAGTCATTCCATTATGAGTACAAATTATAAATGCTAAGGTCATAATTTCTTTTAATTTGTTTGCCTTTAGTGTGACACACTCAGCCATGTAACCTATATAGTTGTAATTCAGAAGATCTTGTATTACACGTTTCTAAGATATAACTTTAAGGGACAGCCTTCTTCCGATTTTTCGATTATGGCTTACGGCGAAATGATTTTTATGTTTGTTATGTATACCACGTTTCCTGAAATATATGTGGCGCCGTTTCCAGTTCCAAATTTTTAATTTTTGCACTGATTCGGTTAAGACTGGGGCTGTTGCCGCACTTGTCGCATGTCACAGATCATCCAACAGATTTGTGTGTGATTTAATTACGGCTGTTTTAGATTCTATAGTAATACAATATTTGTTTGTAGGCGCTTTAAATATTTTTTGTCACTTCTACATTTGAAGAACACATAATTCGGAAGGGAAACTATTCGATAATTTGATAACTTCTTACCTTTGACTATAAGGTCCTTAACGTTACAGTCCTTTTTAATTATAAGAAAATCCAAAGTTTATGTTATGAGAGCTGTGATTTCGATTTTTGGCACGGACATCTGCAGAACAGTTGGGAAGCTTACATAAAATTTTGAAAATAACATAATTTACTGAAAATTTGTATAAACATGTTTTCCTAGATGACAATACTGTCTATTAAAATTTAAAAGTATTTGAACTTCAGGTTCGCTAGTCTGGATGCCACTTATCACATAAAATCTTAACAAATTTTAACTTTTGTAGGTTAGATTTTTAATTTAAATTAATTTTTATTAGTTTTATTTAAATTACTTACCACTAAACACATGCATGCGATTTGTTCCTTAACATCAGATGTGCTCATTTAGGGTTTTGTAAATAATTAAACATTTTCTAGAATGATTGTGACTTATATTTAAATTCATATTACAATTAAGGTTTACAAAATAATTAAGAATGGTCGATAATAAACTCGTTGTCTGAATCTTCTGGCAAATCATTCAGCAGATAAAATAAATCGATCGGTTCACCAAACCGTAAAAATTCCAATTTTGCTGTTACGTCATTGATCGTAACCAATTTGACTTTGAATTCGTCGAAATAATACCGTACATCTACTGGTTTTGGGTATGGGATCAGATACGTTGGCAGATCGTATTCCGTTTCAAAATCTAAATCGTGTGAAGATGATAGGACTTCAGCAAATATTTCGAAATAATCTGACCTTGTAAAAACATGTGATAATAATCTTAATCGTTCACCGTATACATGGGTTTTGATACAGATATCTGTGAATGATCGGTTTGTTAGTTCGCCATCATATTTAACAATGCATTTGTCATTTAATTGTTGTAGACACTGTAAGAACCCGGAGGAGTAGTCAACATTATGAAATACTATGCGACCTAAATCCACCGATTCGTTAAATAACATTTGCTCTGGAACTGCTGGAACTGAGATGAAATTACAATTTTTAACTATAACACGGACCGTTTTTGAAAACTTTTGTACGATAATTTTAAATAACGTTACGTCAAATTCCATATCTACGAATTTCACGGTTTCTAAACGTAATGTTATTTTAGGATGTTCAAATGGCTTTGTGCAAACAAATTTGCAATTTTTGAACTCTATATCGCAAAGGCTACCAACATTTTTAGCAATCGTTAAAAATATTGCAATATCCAATTGCATATCTTCAAAAGAGATTCTTTTAATTTTAATTAGTAGATCTGAAAAAACCTCGTTTCCACTCGGTGCTCGGGTAAAATTACAATTTTCAACTCTAACAGCGACCGTTTCTGAAAACTTTTGAACGATAATTTTAAATAAATTTACGTCAAATTCCATATCGACGAAAGACACGGTTGCTAAATGTACTGTTATGTTAGGGAGTTCAAATGGCTTTGTGCAAACAAATTTGCAGTTTTTGAACTTTATACCACAAAGGCTATCAAAATTTTTAGCAATCTTTAAAAATATCGCAACAGCCAATTGCATGTTTTTAAAACGGAAATTTGTTATTTTAATAGGTCTTATTGAAAACACCTCGTCTACGAGCTTGACATCACATTTAAAGAAGACTACCTTCGTTTCGTCTGAAATTCTTTCCAAGATTGTAACCAGTACCTCTAAATCAAAAGATTGGTTTTTGAAATAGATCTTTCTCGGTTTAATCATAATGTCTGGCATTAGATGCAAACTCGTAAAACCAAAATCACAATTTTTAAATTCAATTTCTGATGTTTCCCTAAAATTTGCAAATAATTTTAAGTGATCCGCAGAATCAAATGTTATATTTTCAAATGAGATGGTTCTCGAATCGATCAAAATATTCGGAATAAGGTCAGTGTGAAATTTTAATTGACAATTATACAGATGGACCATCCATTTTTTTTGTTTGAATATAAACATCTGTAAATCTACGGACATATTATACAGTTCAATCGTAATATTCGATTCCTGATTAAAATTGTACTGCTCGGTATGCGGATTGGTTATTTCACATCTGTCAAAACATACAACTGAGTTTTGATCTAAAATATTTAAAAGGGCCATCAGATGTTTTGAATCAAGACACATATCGTGAAAATCTAAAATGCTCAATCTTACCAATGAACTGCGATACATGAAATCGAAATTCAATAGCAGATTGCAACTTTTAACAAGAATTCTTGCCGTACTTGCCATTTTAACAAAAACGTTAAGTAATGTTTGCATTTCAAGCTTACATTGGGCAAATTCGATGTACTCGATCCGAATTGTTGCATTCGCTGCCGAATCGATAAATTCGTCTATCGGGAAAAAATAGCAATCCACGAACCATACCATAGATTTATTAGACAATTTCCCGAGAATTGTGTGCATGGCAAAGAAATCTACTGTTGTATTTTGAAATATTAGTCGTACGGGTTTTGGACTAAAGCCTTCGAATTGTTCGTTTTCGGAACGTAAATGACAATTATCGATTATAATTTGAATTTGAAATTCGCAATTTTGTAAAATTTGAAAAATGGTTTTTAATTTTATTTCAGAGTTTCCAAACCAAATATCATGTCCATCTGTAAAATAACATGGCTCGTCACTATCACCGAACGAGAAAGTGCAAGAATTTATTTCAATATTATAAGCGCACTGTTTTATCTCATTCGGTGGCCGCTCTAGTTTCGGAAAATTATTGTGAATTCGGCAATTAAAAATATCTAGAAATTCGACATTTTTTAAAATAGTGATTGCGCTAAGTTCAAGGTCCATGTCACACAAGCGAAGAACTCTTGTTTTTGAAAGGCATGGAAATTCTTCCAGGTTATTTATAATATTAATTTGACATCTTCTTAGTTCAATGCGATTTCCATCCGAGTGCCCGAGAATCGCAATAAGTGTATTTAAATTAAAATTAATTTTTTCAAATACTAATCGGCCCTCACGCATCATACTCATCAGAGAGCGAAGAATATTTGTCGGTACCAGATTCAGATCAAATTCGTCAAGTGTCAGTTGTGATATAGCATTAACTACAAATTGGCTCACCATAAAATTTTCGGTCACATATTTAAGTACGGCATTTGTTTGCAATGGTGAAGAATTAGTTTCAGATTTTACAAACAATTGAAAAAACTCCGTACAATTAGTTCCAGAGTCGAGTGAACCATCTACATTGAAATTCATTGAATAACTCTGAGTCGCATATTTTGCGCCATAGTATAAAAAGGACGTTGGGTCTGGCTCGTGATGATAGATTGCGCAAAAATTGACTTTTTCGTTTATTCCTTTGAAGTCAATGTGAATTATATCGTGGTAATCTTACTTAATATTGTATAAATGTGAAATTGTTTGAATCTCATCCACCGGCAGAATATTCGGAATGGCACATTTGTTAATTGATGTGTGGAATTTTTTAAACAAGTAGCAAAGTACCTCGCTCGATCTGAACTTCCTGAAGTTGAAGGAATATTTTTTCTCTCTTTTATAACATTTTGAATAATGTTTCTGTAGATATTGCTGTATGTCGTGATCTAAGTCCTTGTCCCACCATAAATTATTACAGCGTGTATTGGCCATTTCTAGAGATAAAACATCTTCAAGGTCTAAATATTCTAAAAATTTGCCGTGAAATGCAGTCAGAATATGTATGTCGAAAGCTGATTGTGTCTGGTTCACCATTTTGTGAGGATATTGTAAAAATATTGAGTCTTTATTTTGAATTAATAATTTAAGCATCTCATCAATTTTTAACTTTACATCATCATCTAGACCAAATCGAAAATGTAATAGGAAAAAGATAGATCCAATTATGGGAAATGTGGTCCAATTGTATTTCAATGCATAATTCGTCATCTTCATAATTTTAAGCTGTTCTTCAATCAATTCCTGTAAGTATAATAATAGATAGGTTTAATAAAAACGTAATATGAGAATTTACACTAAAGTATCAAACCTTGTATTCTACAGAATCCACATAGTAGGTGTAATCGTTCAGCCACGGCATTTTAAATTTAGTTATTTCATTTGTGTTTTGTATAAATTCCATTGCGTTACCAAGTTGTGCCTCTTCTGCTTCAATTACTATTTCTACAGGAGAGTTAAAATGTCCATTGTTTGGTTTAGGCTGGATAAGGAGCTCCGATCCACACTTTTCATTCACAATCTGTGTTTGCCAAAAGAAAATACGAGTTCTTTAGTTTACATAAAAATTTATTAAGTTCGTCAAAGAGTATACTAAATTGTAATTTCTAACATAATTTTTTGTTAGCATAATTTTTAGCGCTTAAAATACTGTTATGAAAATATTCTGTAAATGCAAATAAAATTAATGCATCAACAGATGTTAATACATGCAAATCGGAGATAGCACGAAGAGTATTCCAAACGAAAGAAAAAACATAGCCACACGATCCTTGTAATTAAGCCATTTTGTGTTATGTTAGTTTGTGCTAACGCTGGTTTACAAGAAGTAGTTGTAACCAATGTGAGTCCCAGTCGTTAACTAATATTATTTCTGACACTGGCCAGCCAAGAAACCAAATGAAAGATCTTTGCAAACTGAAGTCAAGGTTCAGAACGAACAGAAATCTGGATCAATACCAATAGTACATATTCCCGCACAGAGGTGTTGAGTATAATAAGACTAAATTCTGGTACCTACTGCTGCAATACAGAGGTCGGCAGACGGTAGTATCAGCCTGAATTCGATATCCGGTAAGGTTGGGACGTATGTCGAGAGTAAACCAGAGGATATGGCGCTTGGCTTTCTCAGTTTGTGCATGCTAGAGGTTGGGACCACAAAAAATCGCTGAAATTGACAGAATCCGTAAAGGCTATGTAGATCAGACTTGAACGGATTCTTCATATACGTTCTTGTGAAATAGTAAACCCAATGTGATGTTATAAATGCAGAAAATCTAGTGAATGATGGTGCATGGGTTAGTGACCGGGACGAGGCTGCTTTCTGGCAATGCGGTGATTTAACCGCATTTAGGTATATATTTTTCAGTGCTCCTGATACAGGGTTCCCCATGAGTAAAATAATTTTGGTGGCTTATTGCGTGGAGTAGATTTATAGATTCCGAAATTTTTACGGTCTCTGTATGGTTTTTGTTTAATAGATTCTCGGTTATCTTAAGGATGAAACTCACCGAGAGCAGCGCAACTTATTCCAAACATTCACATTAATGGTTTGGTTTTAATAGTAAAATTGACTTATGTCACTTTTATTGAGGTTATGATTGAGCAGTAAATTGAAACTGCTGGTGTGGAATGTAATGGTGTCGTGACAAATGCAACTTCATTCTGTATAATTTTTTTATTTGAATTAAATTGCTTTAATGAAAAACACTTGTAAAAATTTCCTTATAGTGGCGATATTTATTTGTTTTCAGGAATATCGATTTCGAAAATTAAATTTTTTCTTCCGTTCCTTTTTTAAAACTAATCAATTTTATTAAATTTAAATGTGTATTAAAATTACAAAATATTTCATTTCTTTTAATGGAAATACCCATATTTATACTCTTAAACTATGATTTTGTATCATTACATAAGCGAAAAAGCCAATATTTAAATTAGCTGCTCGCTGCTGCTGCTTGGTGTGTTTCATCCGTTAATTGTATCCAATTTTGGAATATTTGTGAACACATTTTTAAAATTGAAAAATGCCAATTTCACTCCGTTTGGTATATTAAGCGGCTTGATTGTTTCCCAAACCAAAAAAATATTTCTCAGGAGAATTGAGTTGGATTAATTAATACCTGATTAAATTTTATTATTTAATACTTCAATATTTACCACTTTCTATTAGTATTACTAAGAGTAAAAACGACCACTGGAAGTTATATTGCAGATAATCAAGAAATCTACTCGGTTTTGCTCCCCATCTAATTGTGTAGCGCGGGCCATATATGAAAATCGATTCTTAAAAAGGTTATTTACTAAAGAAAGGGTATCTTGTGCAGGTTCAATTAGCTTCTGTAGGAACATTTTCTTCTGGAGATTTTGTATTATCAATAGATATTTCAGCTTTATTTCTGCTGTATCAAAATCGATGTTTGTTAGATTATGTGTGCGATGGTAAAGGTGGTGTTTTATGTGGTATGTTGAGTTGTCAGAGTTTCTATACGTTGGGCCAATTGCGTGGATTTTAATGTCCTCATTTTTCGGGCGATAATTCGTCGTTTTATTAACATGGTGCCCTTAATTTTGTTGTGTACTTGTACGGTGATGTTCTTGTATTCTAACTGGTGAGATATTTTAGATAAGGCCAGTTGAGCGTGGTAGGTTTTTAAATTTAATGAATTAATTTTCGTGTAGAGATCTTTGATAGCCACAATTTATCACACACTCCAACATTTCATTTACTACTTTTGCGTAAGTAAATTTTTATCGAGTATGATTTGCATACCGAGAACAAGTTTAGTTTTTTTTCAAAATTGCGGTTCCTTCGAGTTTCTTGTCGGGTTTTAATGATTTAGTTTAATAGTGAGTTTAATATTACTACAAATAACTCTGGATAACACGAATCTTCGTTAAATTTTCGGTTGTTTCATAATAACTAAAAAATGTTAACCGATGTGTATCATATTTAGTCTACATAGGCCGGTTTCATAATATTACAACTAATTTTAAACATAATTAACATAAATCATCTGAAGTCGTCGGATATCTCAAATTTTGGCCGATTTGAATTATACTTGGCCCAGGTTACTTCAAAAATACTACCAAATAACTCTGTTAATAAATTATATGAATCATGAAAAGCCTTCGAAAACGTCCTGAATGAAAAAAACATTATTCAAATAATAAAAATGAATCAAAAAACGCTGTAAGCTGAGAATTGAAAAATTGTAAGACTTCGGTTCATTATCAAAGGAGAAATTGTCAAGGGTGTAATTGTTGTGGCCAATAATTCATTGGGACTTCATCCCAATCAATTAATTCGTCTGTGTTGTAGAGGCTTTGCCAAGTGAACCCCAAAAGAAGATGTGTAAAGGCCAGTTCACGACGCCGCCGCGCGAGTCTACCATACTTTAAATCGCTCGTGCGTAATGTCAATCGTGACACTTATACTGTGTGGCACGTACCGCCATCCAGTTGGAACCACATATCGTCGATAACCACCTCATCCAGTTTAGGCCACAAGGAGTTGTTTATCATAGATCTGTACCGCTCGCGTTGACGGTTACGGCAAGTCCATTTTCGTTTTTTAATAATTAAGGACTGACGCTTCCGCAACACTAAATTCGCCCCAATTAGTGAGTTTCTCGGGATGCATTTGGTGCTGGTGTATCTCGTGTCGCTCACGTCAATCTCACAGTTCTGCTGCAAATCCATGAATGTTGCTTGCTCACGTATCCATTCATCCAAAAATGGGTTAACCTTATAATAGCAGTAATGACTTACTACATTATGCATGTTTCCGAAGCTCCGAATATTTATCGCAAATTAATTGGTCAGTTGGGGAAGTTTTCCCAACTAAATGTAATTTAAAGGTTATTAGTGGCTGAGTTATTTATACTCAAAGGGCCAATTTGTGCGGATGGACAACCTGATATGCTTAATTGGAAATGAAACTATTGCAACTATTTTCTTTAACCTCTTCGATTATAGGTACAATGATTAGGTATAATTAAATCCGCTCACTCCTGACCTACCTCCGCCCATTTAGGTTCGTTTAAAACTATAGAATTTGTTAAGCGGTATGTATTTCTTCTGGCCTTATATAATTTCAAATGTTCAACGTTTCATTTCTTCTTGTGATGACTGCAAGTGTAATAGCACTTAATTGTACTTTACGGCCACCCCTTAGTTCTCTGCCTCCAACTTTCAGACCATGGCAAAGAATAAATTTAGATTTTTTGAAGTCTTATTCGAGGACACGTTTGGACGCTGTCGACCACTATTCTAAATTCGTAATTACTCGAACAGTGAGTGCGTCAAGCTTCCGTAGATGAAGTTGGAAAGTTTTTAGATAAGAACAAATTGACGGTGAGTGACAATATCTCTCCCATACCGTTCAGAAATTGTAGTTAGGAAATTAAAATCCCAGAATTTAAACTCCCGAAAACAAAAAATCCCAGATATCATAATCGCTTACTAAAAAATGCGAAAAATCTAAATCCCTAATATTATAATCCCGAAAATTAAAAATTAAAATCCTGGAAATAAAAATAACTGTAATCAAAATAAACGGATTCGGCCGGAATATAGCTTCCAGCGGCGAAACGAAATTGAAAAGAAATTTAAACCTGGTCAACTTGATTGACTGAAATTTTGATAAAAAAAACAGTTTTGGTTATAATCGTTATTCCGCTTAAATTTTGAGAAAAGTGAGCAGGAGCAAATTTGTTGCAAATTTAATTTAGAATTCTTTTTGGTATATTGGATCGATTTTATCGTAAATGTTTCTCTCTATCCCTAGCTTTCACAGCCCATGAAACGATTTTGCCGCTTGCACGATGTCTTTCAACTATATCGGTTCATCGCACGATCCCACCAGTATTGACATCCATTTTTTTGCAGATCATGTCGTCCCCTACGATGTACGCCGAATGGTTGGTGATGGGACACTTTTCTTAACATTCGTGGTGTTCAGGATCTTTCAATGTGACCCAGCCACCTTATTCGATTGAATTTAATGAATCACATAAGGTCACAATCTCCACGATTCGATCGAATCATCTCCCTTCCAAAGGTAGATAGTAACCTACCTAGATAATAACCTACCTTCATTATAGTTCAAGTTCCAAATTACATAGCGCAAGTCTTATAAGTGCTTTGTTTAGTGCGAGTTTTAGTTTTGCAACTGTTACAGAAATTTTGATCGAAACTTCTTTGTCTGTGCGTAGAAAAATCTCTAGAGAAATCGTTTTCAATGTTATGGTCGTCTGTTCCAAGATTTATCGTATGGGTGCTCCTTGATGTTGATAGACATTTAGAATTCTTGCTGTCTACTTTCAAACCCAGTTGTTTCGTCTAGAGGGTAAATCAAAATAAAATATCCTTAACACGATTTGACATTAGGTCTCCGGCAAAGAAGCTTGATATTTTTGACGTATCCAAAAATTTGGCCTGACATATTGACGTCACGACCGAACATTCAATACAACTTTTCCTTATCACGTACTCGAGCACCAGATCATACAAAATCGGCGCGACCACATCTCCCTGTTGTTGTTCACCTGATGTTATCTCGAAGGAATCAGACAGAAACGATTAAAGTTTTACCTCTACCTACGTGTATACATTATGCTCTGAGAAAGTAGAGCCATCGGCCTAAACTATATATATGTTCACAACTGTAGAATAAAAATTTTCACCGTTAGCAATACAAATTTTAAACAATTTTGAGGATGAGCTTGGCAGCTGTGTCAACAATTCTCATTCCAAATGAACCGGCAACAGATATTCCAAAAGTTGGTCGCTCCAGTGATATTTCTGAGTACTCGTTGTAGGCGTTCATATTACTCAGTGACAACGAATCAAATTCGATCTTTAGAGGATTGTAAACATCTATGTACGCTGCGTTAGTATCAGTTGAAGTACTTGAAACCTTATAGATGATATTTTTTTTTTATTTTTTGTAACTATAGCCAAAGACTTTATTGTTGAATCCATCGTCATACGAAACTGACAAGAAGTGTGAAATTCTTAAAAACTATAATTTTTTTAAACTTAAGCTTTAACCTATGTTAATACGTAATATATCATTATGCATTATTATTTATAAATTATTATTAATTACTTAATTTTGGTGTGTTAGCTCAACATGCTTGCAATTATTAGATTATATTTCTCAGTTAATTAAATCTAGAGGATCAGCACAGGTCCCAATGCACTACCTTGCGGTACTGCTGCTTTTATCTCGGTTAGATCAGTAGTGGCCGTATTTTGTTTCACCTGAAACATCTTTTGCGCTAAGTAGTTTTCAAGAACTGCATGAAATTGTCTCGGCAGAAGAGTTTTAATTTTGTAATTTAATCCTTCTTCATGCCATACTTTGTAAAAAAGCTTAATTGTATTTAAAATTCTGTGCACCTGTTCTATTGTGTCGTGGTGCTCTCTAAATCTAAATTGGTGATCTGGTATAATGCGACCTTCAAATAATATAGGTATTAGTTCTTGTAGTAGCATTTTTCAAAAAGCTTTGCTTATTGGCCTGTACGACGAGACTTGAGTTTCGTCTATACCTGGCTTAGGAATCAGGATACTTTTGAGATATTTTCCATTTTTGGGAAAAGTATTCACATATCATAATCGCGTTAAAAATATATGTTATATATTTTACGCAACTATCTGGTAATTCTTTGATCATTTTTCCAGTTATTAGATCATGACCTGGCGCTTACTTAGGATTTATACTGTTTTTGATAACCGTTTTGATGCACTGTCATTCTACTGGATTTGGGTTCGACCCGTCCCTCGCAAACTGTGGTAGTATGCAGTCATTATTTTGCTCGTTTGGGGTGAACACTTTCTGTAGATGGTTAGCGAAAGTGATAGCCTTTTCTAAGTCACTTCTGACCTAGTGACCATCTGGTTTCCTTGTCGGTGGGTTCGATAGCTCTTTTTAAATTTTTTGCTGCCTTTCACAGTGAGTAATCTGTTTTTTCTGTTGCTGTGAGCTCACTTAGGTAATTATGTATTCTTAAATTTTGATCTTCCCATATTGCTTCTCTCAGAGCTTTAATAGCTCTAAATTTAAGCTCTAGCTAAATTTCCATTTATGCAAACGAGATTCGTGAAGCTGCCATAGCCGCCGAATTGCCCGCTTCTCTGCCAATAACTTTTGAATGTTGAATATATTAGTCGTAATTTTTGTTCTCCGGAGTAGCTTTTCTTGCAAGTATTTCAGCTATTTATTATTTGTCTTAAGTTTCCTATCGCGGCATTAATGTCTTCTGGTGTGCGAAGTGGAACATTGAGATGACAATTTACATCCACTATGTAGATACTATATAGAGAACCCATTTCGTTAGTTTGTTTGTTAAATTATTTAGTTGGGGTGGGCTAGTTTTTAATACTTGGGTACTTAATGTTACTATAATTCGTGAATGATCTGATGCTAAATCATATCGCAGTCAACGACTAGAGCATTGTTGCGTGCTATTCCTCGTAATACACAGAAATCTATGAATACACGAATTTTCTCTCTATCTGTAGGCCAATTTGTGGGATGTCATGATAAATAATTTAAGTTTTTCTCGTTTATTGCTTCTTAGAGTTGTTTGGTTTTGGATGACGTCAACCTCGAACCCCATTGCACATGTTTAGCGTTGTTATCACCCCCTGCTAGAAATTTGATTCCCAAGTGATTGAAATAATCGATAAATTACTGGACAGTAGATAGCCGATATTAAAAATTTCCCAGACCATTCTCCCAAACTGATAGTTGTAGCTTGGATGTGATCTTTTGCATATTTCTGGAGCTCGTAGTGCTTTAATCTTCTTTTTATTAAGACTGCACTGCCGCCGTGTGTTTTTCCATCCGGATGTTTGGTGTCATAAACGGAATAGCGCGGTAATATTAAAAAAGTTTTGTTTTGTGAAGGGTGTTTCAGATATTAAAATGATGTCTATATTTTGTTCGATAAGAAAGGTTTGTGCCTCAGCTTTATGTTGTGAAAGCCCGTTCGCATTCCAAATACCTATTTTTAGAACTGTCATTTTTGATTTTTGACTATAATTTGCATAATCGTATTCATATTTTGCATCACCATGCTCATTTGCCTTTCCATCATCATCATGAAACTATGGATGGTCTTGGTTAATTTATTTACCAAGGCATGAATGTTTAGGTCCTCTTCATTAGAATGAACTTTGGGTTTCGGTTTGTTACCTCTCAAGATATTTACGTAAGAAACAGCTGACTGTGCAAAACTGCTGGTAAACGTCTCCAAAATATCATTTTGTGTGTTTGCACTCGGTGGCTCCCAACTAAAAATAGCAAAGTTTTATTTACACAACCCTGTAATTTTAAAGGAGATGGCGCTACATTTCTGCTATTTAACACAATTTGCAATTCGATCATGTGCAGAACACTGAATAGGGACGCTTACACATACAATTTTGAAAAAAACCTATAATCTACTGAAAATTTGTACAAACATGTTTCCCTAGGTAACAACAGTTTGATATTTGAATCACGATAAGTGGCATCCAGAATATCGACTTCAGGGACGATATTCTGGCTGCCACTTATCACGTAAAGTCTGGATAAAATATGTGAAGAATTTGCAATAGGTTGGATTTTTAATTTAAATTTATTTGTATTACATTTAATTATATTACTTACCATTAAAACATCGTGCCATTTGCTCCTTAACATCAGATGTGCTCATTATGGGTTTTGTAAATAATTAAACATTTTCTAGAATGATTGTGACTTATATTTAAATTCATATTACAATTAAGGTTTACAAAATAATTAAGAATGGTCGATAATAAACTCGTCGTCTGAATCTTCTGGCAAATCATTCAGCAGATAAAATAAATCGATCGGTTCGCCAAACCGTAAAAATTCTAATTTTACTGTTACATCATTGACCGAAACCAATTTGACTTTGAATTCGTCGAAAGAATACCGTTCATCTACTGCTGGTTCTAGGCCTGGGATCAGATATGTTGGCAGATCGTATTCCGTTTCAAAATCAAACTGTTGTGATAGAATTTGAAAATATTCAGCAAATAATTCGAAATAAACTGACCGTGTAACAGCATGTGATAATAATATTAATTGATCACGCCTTATGGGGGTGTCAAACATATATCTATGAATGCGCGGTTGGTTAGTTCACCATCATATTCAACAATAAATTTGTCATTTAATTGTTGTAGACACTGTAAAACACCGGGGGAGTAGACAACATTATAAAATTTTATATGACCTAAATTCACAGATTCCTTTGATAACATTTTCTCTGGTACTGTGGTAAAATTACAATTGTCAACTATAACATCAACTGTTTCTGTAAACTTTTGTACAATAATTTTAAATAAATTTACGTCAAATTCCATATCGACGAAAGACACGGTTACTAAACGTAGTGTTATGTTCGGAAGTTCATATGGCTTTGTGCAAACAAATTTACAGTTATTGAACTCTATATCGCAAATGCTATCAAAATTTTTAACAATTTTTAAAAATATCGCAACATCCAGTTGCATGTTTTCAAAATAGATAATTTTTATTTTAATAGGTCGTATTGAAAAGACCTCGCGTACGAGCTTGACATCACATTTTAAGAAGACTACCATCGTTTCGTCTGAAATTCTTTCCAAGATTGTAACCAGTACCTCTAAATCAAAAGATTGGTTTTTGAAATAGATCTTTCTCGGTTTAATCATAATGTCTGGCATTAGATGCAAACTCGTAAAACCAAAATCACAATTTTTAAATACCATTGTTGAGGTTTCACTAAAATTTGCAAATAGTTTGAAGTGGTCCACAGAATCAAATGTTATCTTATTAAATATTATACTCGACTCGATCAAATTATTCGGAATAAGGTCAGTGTGAAATTTTAATTGACAATTTTTCAGATAGACATTCCATTTCTTCTGTTTGAATATAAACATCTGTAAATCTACGGACATATTAATCAGACCAATTGTAATTTTCAATTCTTGTTTAAAATTGTACTGCTCGGTACACGAGTTGGTTATTTCACATTTGCAAAACTGTACAACTGAGTTTTGATCTAAAATATTTAAAAGGGCCATCAGATGTTTTGAATCAAGGCACATATCGTGAAAATCTAAATTGCTCAATCTTACCAATGAATTGCGATGCATCAAATCGAGATTCAATAGCAGATTGCAATTTTCAATATGAATTGCTGCCGTACTTGACATTTTACCTAAAATGTTAAGTAATGTTTGCATTTCAAGCGTACATTTTTCAAAATCGATGTACTCGATCCTAATTGTTGCATTCGCTGCCGCATCGATAAATTCGTCTATCGGGAAAATATAGCAATCTTCAAAATATACCATAGATTTATTAGGCAATTTCTCAAGAATTATGTGCATTGCAGAGGTATCTACTGTTGTATTTGTAAAAATTAGTTGAACGGGTTTCGGCCTAGAGTATTCGAATTGTTCATGTTCGAAACGTAAATGACAATTATTGAACGTAATTTGATTATGAATTTCCCAATTTTGTAAAATTTGAAAAATGGTTTTTAATTTTATTTCCGAGTTTTCAATCCAAAGATTATGTCCAACTATAAAATAACATGGCTCGTTACTATCACCGAACGAGAAAGTGCAAGAATTTATTTCAATATTATAAGCGCACTGTTTTATCTCATTCGGTGGCCGCTCTAGTTTCGGCAAATTATTGTGAATTCGGCAATCAAAAATATCTAGAAGTTCGACATTTTTTAAAATAGTGATTGCGCTAAGTTCAAGGTCCATGTCGCAGAAGCAAAGAAATCTTATTTTTGAAAGGCATGGAAATTCTTCCATGTTATTTATAATATTAATTTGACATCTTCTTAGTTCAATGCGATTTCCATCCGAGTGCCCGAGAATCGCAATAAGTGTATTTAAATTAAAATTAATTTTTTCAAATACCAAATGGCCCTCACGCATCATACTCATCAGAGAGCGAAGAATATTTGTTGGTACCAGATTCAGATCAAATTCGTCAAGTGTCAGTTGTGAAAAAGTATTTGGAAATTGGCCCGCTATAAAATGTTCTGCTACATATTTCAGTATGGCATTTGTTTGCAGTGGTGAAGAATTTGTATTAGATTTTATAAAAAATTCTGAAAACTCTGTACGATTAGTTCGGGAGTCGAGTGAACCATCTTCATTAAAATCAACTGAATAATTTTCAGTCGCGTATTTTGAGCCATAGTATAAAAATTGTATTTGGATTGGATCATGATGACAGGTTGCGCAAAAATTGACTTTTTCGTTTATTCCTTTAAAGTCAATGTGGATTACATCGGGGTAATCTAACTTGATATTGTATAAATGTGAAAGTGTTTGAATTTCATCCACTGGCAGAATATTTGGTATGGCACATTCTTTAATCGATGTGTGAATTTTTTTAATTATATGACGAATTAACTCGGCCGATCTAACATCCCTCAAATTAATTGAATATTTTTTCTCCCCCATATGATATGCTGAAAAATATTTCTGTAGATATTGCTGTATGTCGTGATCTAAGTCCTTGTCCCAAAATAAATTATTACAGCGTGTATTGGCCATTTCTAGAGATAAAATATCTTTAAGGTCTAAATATTCTAAAAACTTGCCGTGAAATGCAGTCAGAATATGTATATCGAACGCCGATTGAGTCTGGTTTGCCATTTTGTGAGGATATGGTAAGAATATTGAGTGTTCATTTTTAATTCTAAAGATCTCATCAATTTTTAACTTTTCATCATCATCTAGACCAGATCGAAAATGAAATAGGACAAAGTTAGATCCAATTATGGTTATCATGGTGCAATTGTATTTCAATGTATAATTCGTTTCCTTCATAATTTTAAGTTGTTCTTCAACGCGTTCCTATTAGTATAATAAGAGACAAGTTTAATGAAAACCTAATACGATAATTTATACAAATTTATCAAACCTTGCATTCTACAGAATCCACATAGTACGTGTAGTCGTTCAGCCACAGCATTTTATAACTAGTTATTTCACTTGTGTTTTGTATAAAATTTATTGCTTCATCAAGTTGAGCCTCATCTCCTTCAATTTCCATTTCTACAGGAGTGTTAAAATGCCCATTGTTTGGTTTAGGCAGGATATGGAGCCCCGATCCGCACTTTTCATTTACAAGCTGTGTTTAATAAAACAAAATATGAATATTTTAGGTTTTTTTTCTTTTAACACTATTTGCAGTAGCAATCAACACATTTTACTAAACACTTGTTTTTTATTTCGCAAAATTTTTGTTGCGATGTAAAAAACAAGTGTTTAGTAAAATGTGTTTATTAAGTGGTAGTATTTTAGGTTTATTAAAAATTCATAAAGTTCGTCAAAAGGATGCAATCGTAATTTCAAACATAATTTTTTTTAGCGTTTAGAATATTTCAACCAAAATATTCGAATCGCACTTATCGCAAATATGTACATCATTTAAACAACTCTGTACGTGCAAACAAAGCAAATGCATCAATAGTGGTACATCTGAAAAAACGGAAAACCCACGACAAGCATTCCAAACGAAAGTAAAAGCCCCCACAATGCTCGGTTTACAAGAGGTAGTTGCATCCAGATCCGTGTCTCATTGAACCATCAACCCAAATTCAATGGAACGTTTTCTAGCCAATGAAAAATTTTGTTGTCTTCGTGCAATCGGAAAACAAGGTTTGGAACGAACAGACAAAAAACTTAATCTAAAGTGAAGAGGTCATTAAATTTTCTTTTTCCTCCTCACCTGATAATGTTGATACCTGTCAAGAGACGGTAATGATGACAATTAAAAAAACTACTAAAGCACAAGAAAATGGTGTAGAACCGAGGAACAATTGCATCTTCTTTACTAGTTGTACGTACTATGACACGTCAACGCTGTGCACATGAAGAACGGTGAAACACATTTTACATTACTTAAAAACACTTAAGGAATTTTTACTGCACAACAAGTACATCTGGATCAAAACCAAAAGTACACATTCCTGTATAGATATTTTAAATATAATAAAATTAAATCCCGGTATTTACTGCTGCGATACAGAGGTTGGCAGACGGTAATATCAGCCTCGATTCGATGTGAGGTAAGGTTGAGACGTATATCAAGAGTAAACCAGAGGATAAGGCTCTTGGCGTTCCCAGTTTGTGCATGCTAGAGGTTTGGGCCACAAAAAATAGCTGAGGTTGGAAGAATCCGTAAAGGCTAAATTATGAAATTCACAAATTATCAAAAATTGTAGCTATACACAAGAAAAAAAAAATTGAAATTCGAAACACGTGGTTCAATTAAAATTATTAAAAATAAACAAGATTAGCTATATTGAGAATTACAGTACTACAAAAAAAAGTTTATGCAATCTCTTTATAAAAAAAAATTGTATAGCTAGTCTTTTTAATTCTATTTAGTGTTCTCGACTTGTAAAGCTGTCTGAAGTTTGTACAAGCAGATCTTGTTCGACATCGTCACGCCAGTGTAGTTGGGGTCTTCCTTTACGGCGCACTCCGACTTTTTGTTGGTGAAACACTTTATTGATCATCCATTGTTGTGGGGACCTTGTAACGTGGCCGAGCCATCTCACTCGGTTGGATTTGATGACTCCGATGATATCGCTGCCTCTTTCATGCGAATCCGATATTCGTTGTTCGCAACTTTAATTGGACTAATGACATTCCTTTCCAAGGTGTATAACAAACTACAATCGTATGAGTTCATGGTTCTGCTCTCGCTTCCGAAAGTCAGCCCAGGTCTTATAAGTGCTTCATAAAGTGCGAGCTTGCACGACTGCGATAGGTGTTTAGATCGCAATAATTTGTGATTGGGCGTTGTCCGGCAGCGATCCGAGCTTTTGTTTCTGCTTGCATATTATTCAACGATGTTATAAGTGACTCGAGGTATTTAAAGTTTTCGACGCTATCAAAATTGTGGTCGCCAATTTCAAGATTTGCCATATAGAGATGTTCCTGGGTGTTGTTCAATGTTTTACTACTGATTACCTTCAGACCAAGTCTTCTTGCGTAGCGACTGAGCGGTATGAAATTGTCTTTGATGTCGCTAGGTCTTCGAGCAAGAAGCACGATATCATCTACATATCCAAGAATTTGGCACGACGGTCGCCTTTCTTATGCAACAGACACATGGGCGCGCTCTTCCAATTCTCCAGCAGCTCTTCTTGGTCCCAAATACAGACGATGAGATTGTATATTGTCTTGTCTCAAGAGTAGCGCCTCCGAGTTTAATTAATTCTGCAGGGATTCCATCAAGGACAGGTGCCTTGCCGTTTTTCAAACGACTAATAGCTGTATCTACTTCCTCTGCTGTGGGATACTCGACAAAGACCTCTTCACCTGGAGGATCTATTGCTCTAATGGGGGTCACGTCGTCATTCCGATTTAGCAGATTTTGAAAGAAGGTTTGCTATACTGAAAGAACATCAGCCACGTTTGTTCTCAATTCTCCATTCCTGTCTTTGATGGCTGTACTTCTTGGGTGGAAGTCTTTAGTGAGATTCCTGGCATTAGCAAAACAGTCCCTTGAATTTCCTACTTCCGCTTGGAAGCTGATGCTTTCAATGCATGACCTCATATGATCGCGTTTCTTTTGTCAATGGTATTTAGTCGTGGCTTTCGAGCCAACCATTTTTCAAGAAGCTTTCGTTTATTTTCGATGACCACGTCGCATTGATCATCAAACCACTCATTGCGGGATCTCGGAGGTCTTCTTCCGATATTGTTTTGCGCCGCGGTTGTTATGACTGACTGTATTGCGTGCTACTTCTCCTGAATATTAGAATTCTTCGTTGTTGCTGGGCGTTCTAAACAGTTAGTGACAGCTGATAGGTAACTCTGCAGTCACGCTTGGTCTTTTAGAACAATGGTTCTTAACTTTTTTTACTCGCGGCGCACCAAATAATTAATAATTTTTTTGTGGCCCAAAATTTTTTATAAATAATTTATATTTGTTAAATTATCTATAATACCAGGTGTGGAAATATGAAACCGGAATTTACCAATGACGCCATCTGTCAATGTACCTTTTGAGAAATCACGTAATCGTTGCCACTGTTTTCTTTTGACATCTGTCCACAACATCCAATTTACAACCTTACAAGTTTCGTACAATAACGCATTACGTGTTAAAAATGTCGAGTTGTTTGTCTACATACTCTTATTACGATTTGGGGACATCATTGATTTTTTGTTATCATTTGAAGAAAACTGCTGCAGAATCACATAAAATGCTTATCAAAACTTACGGCGAGCATATGTTCTTGGTTTAATAAATTCAAAAGTGGTGATTTTTACGTGAGAAACAAAGAACGTGGAAGGCTACCAAAAAAGTTTGAAGGCAGTGAATTGCAAGCATTGTTGGATGAGGATGACGCTCAAATGCAAAACAACTCGCGATTCAATTGAATGTGTCACGAGAAGCCGTCTTCATACGTTTAAAAACCATGAGAAAGATCCAAAATCTGGGAAAATGGTTCCTCACAAACTGAATGAAGGGCCAGAGAAAACTAAAAAAAACCACTTGCAAAATGTTGCTCTCCAGATACAAAAGAAAGTTATTTCTCCATCGCATTGTGACTGGCAATAAAAAATAGATCTATTTTTGGGATCCAAAGCACCAAATGTCTTGGGTAGATCCAGGACAATTATCGACATCGACTGCAAGGCCAAATCGCTTCGGACGGAAGTCAATGCTTTGTATTTGGTGGGATCAGAAGAGTTTAATTTATTTTGAGCTGCTAAAACCTCTCGAAACCGTAAATATTGAAAGCTACAAATGATTTATTTGAATCGATCTTTGCATGAAAAACGACCGGAATATGATAAAAGACAACACAAAGTGATTTTGCTTGGCATGATAATGCACCATCACACAAAGCAAAACCGGTAATGGAAACGTTGGAACCTCTTAATTGGGAAATACTTTAAACATGCGGCTTACTTTCCAGAATTGTCTCCGTCCGATTATCACTTATTTGTATCCATGGGACCAAGGGCTTGCTGATGAGTACTTTACTTCGTACGAAAATGTACGAAAACGGCTCGATAACTATGGTTTGCCTCAGAAGAACAGTTTTTTCGTGTGCCATCCACGCATTGTCAGAAAAATTGGAAAAATGTATAACTAATAATAGCAATACTTTGAATAAAATACTCCTAATCATCATCATTAGGAAAGTCGTGAGGTGTGGGCTGGTGATATAAAAGATGAAAATCTCTTTTTATTTTGGCGAAATTTGAAAAAAGCAATATATTTCGCAGACTTGATCTTCATTTGAACAATTTTGCTGAATCCCAAATTACATCCAGTGCAGTAGTTATGAGTACGCCAATTAAAAATATTGCTGATCAAAACAATAAAATAACGCAGCAACCAAGTTGCTCTTATTTGTCGTTTAAAGAGGATTTTCCCACCCCATTCAAAATTTTTTTTTATTATCCGGAGGCCCCAACTGAAAAGAAGAAAATCGTCAAAAGGAAAATTACTCCTGATGCAATTACATCAAATAAATATTTTGAACACTTAAAGAGAATTGAAACGGATAAAGGCAGTATCTGAAAAATTGGCGCGGCCTCTCCCGGAGAGAGGGAAAAAAATAAAAGGAGCAAAAGAGAAAAAACGGAACAATTTATAAAACGAAATTTCAACCAAGATCATTAGACTAATTTTCAAACAGATGGCGGATCGAGTTTAAAAGAAATTAAAAGACATGTCCTGACGATTATGTCATAGTTGCATACGAAGGAGAGTATTTCCTTGGGTCTGTACTGGAAGTAAGAGAAAATGAAACATACATTAAAACAATGCAAATGAGTGGTCAAAATTGGAAATGGGCGAGCAAGGACGACGCTATTTGGTATAAAGAGGAATAAGTATGTAGTGTTATCAGTCCAGCTTCTCTATTAAATACCAGAGGGATTTATGCGGTTCCTAAAATCGAAGCTTTCCAAAAGAATAATTTTAATTAATTTTGGTAAAATTATTATTTATCTTTATTATCTTGTAGCCTGAGTACCTGCGTTATTTCTGTTATCGTCTAATTTTATTATTTTTTGATTGATTATCTAAAGTTAATATCCTAGCTGTAAATTAGAAGGACAAGTTTTTGTTGTTTCAGCTTTGAATATCATCCGCTTTAACCTTACAGTGCCGATAATACAAACAAGATCTGCCGGAAATTTGATCAAAAATAAATCGCATATGCCGATAATAAGAACGTAGACTTTATGCAATGAAATTATTTAATTTTTATGATTTATATGAAAGTCATTGAAACTTAACTTTTATAATATTATTCATATTATAAACTATTTTTATACGTAATACATATTATAAAAAAAATTATATAAAAAAAAATCACCCGAAAATATATGTTAACAAAACGTCAACGAGATTCTTATACTGTCGGTAATTGGTACATTTACCTTATACATCATTTTTTTTTTTTATATTCTGAAATTTTTTTTACAAACTTCGGCGGCCCCCTATAAACTTCTTACGGGCCCCCCTGTACTGTTTTAAAGCATCGACATTCCATCGAACGGTTTTTTGTGCTTGTCTATTGAACGTAGATTACAGTTTGCACTTATATTTAAATATGACAAGCACATAATCGCTGTCCATGTCTGCACCTCTGTAAGATCTAACGTCAGATATGCTGGTGGAGTGTCTCTTAGACACGTTGACATGATCGATTTGGTTTTCCGTTCTTCCATCATTCGATCTCCACGTTACTTTGTGGATTCTTTTATGTTAGAAAAACGTGCTTGATACAACTAAGTTGTACATTATTGCCAAGTCGGTGACGCGTTGGCCGTTGCTGTTACGAGTTAGGTGCAGGCTGTTATAACCGATGTACGATGTATTTTCTGCATTCCTACCGACTTTTGCATTAAAGTCGCCCACAATTATTTTAATATCATGATGCGGTATGTTATTGATAACATCCTCCAGCTCGACAAAGAACTAGTCTTTGATCTCATCAGATTTATATTTGGTGGATGCATGTACGTTAACGATCGTGATGTTAAATTTCTAAGTGCGTTCGTAGCTACACTTTTTATTAACGTTAAATACTTCACTTCCGTGTTTGTGGTAACTAAAATATGATACGTGAACGTCGGAAGTTAAATAAGTTATGAACCGTGAAACATCGAACCAATGGTTGCACTATACCTAGTCGTCCCCAGTATTTTATCAGAAACTAAATATAAATTAAGTTCGTTCGCATCGCTAACCTTTAGGTAGATGCTAACATCACCCTGCGCTTAATACTGGGTCCTCTGTATTGTTTTAGGCAATTGAAATTTTCAATTTCGGGCTGTTCCTCGTTACGAAACCAGATTTCTGATAACATTGTGCCCGGAGACTTTGGCAATCGTGAGAAAAGATTGTCACATTCCCTCTACAACATTGACGCTCATTAGAAGGTACAGTATAAAGTCCTTCTTGAGCCGTATCCTGGATAAGGCTACGTAGAGCAAACGTTGCGAATGTGTCTTACTGTCTTTATAAACAATTGCATCAAACATGCCTTGCGTTTTGTAACGGTTGTCCATACGCCCATATATTATGAACGGACAATCGAGGGTTTATTTTAGATCTTTATTCAAGTCTGTCAAGATGATACTCATCGATGAAGTAGCATGACTGGGACGGAAATGATAGAACGCGTAGATTTGAGACTAAAAGAAATAACGGGAAATTATGATGCCGCTTTTGGTGGATTGCACATCATTTTTATTGGTGATTTGAGGCAGTTTCCACCAGTTAGAGCCATTCCCATTTGGAACCAAAAAATACATTGGATCGATGGTCAGCAGTTATGGAAGGGAATTGTTTTTATAAATTGACCGAAGTTACGAGGCAGGGCAATGCTGAATTCTCATCATTATTAACAAAGTTTGGCAATGGAGATCGATTGGATTAACAAGAGTTTCAACTGATTGATTTGAGAATCCGTTCAGAGATGGAAGTGGAGGAACGCTGTCCTAATAGAATTCGATTATTCAATTTGAGAATCTTGAGTGGATCTAGTGAAACATCGAATTCAGTTGCTGATGATGAATTACTCAGGTGTGGAGCTAGCTGGTCGCGAAAAAAAGGGTCGCTAGAGAGAAGCTTCAATAACTCAGCACGATTAAATTTCAAAAACTAAAACTCAAGATATGAAAAAAAAACAGCGTATAGCGGGCTCTAGCTATATGAAAATCGATCCTAAATGAGTAAACTTCAAAAGGCGACACGATGCTTAAAAGAATAGAGCAATACGGAATATATCCACTAATATTAAACGAAATGGAGAATACTAAAACAAAAAAAATTTACGAAATGATCCTACAGTTATGATGCGCGTATAAAAACAAAACCTACAAAAATCAGCTGTTTTATTTCAAATCAAAGTTCAGTAGCTACCTTAACACTTAGGATGAACAAGTAGTTCGAAACCGGTCTGCTATGCAAAAATAATATTTGCTGTGTTAATATTGGAGCACTATCCGGAGCCAAATGGCAATTTTCTATTGAAACTGCAGCTATTATTCACTGGTGTCGCTGTACTATAAAAATTAAAACTAAATTCATCAATAAAACAAACATTTATCACCTGAAATATATTAATTGACATTTATTTTGACACGACGTTATAAACAAGAATTCATTTTGCTGCGTTTTAAATTTTTATTGTAAAATTTAGTTTCTAATGGTTTCAGGGGTAAAAGCCTTTTCAAATTTCCCATTGAAATGGATAGCGCTCCCGATAGCGGCTCCCGATAAATAGGTAGAGCAAGATATTTTTTTATCGATTTTTAACTAAAAAGTTGAATGAAAAATCTTAGTTTAGAGTTAAATAAATTAATTATATGCATTAATAGCACGCTAAGTATAAGTTTTGACATAGAAAATTGGCTGCTCCGGATACAGCTATCGGGCGCTAATAAAAAAACACAACAATTATCACAAAAGAAGGTTAAGCTACCACTGTGTCAGATAGCGAAAATTTGTCAGCGGAAAATAAGAGATTACGCTATTCGCCGCAAGGGGCAGCACTATAACTAAAGAGAGCTCTTTTTGTATTGTAATTACCAGCGATTTTTTTTTGTTATTCTGTATTTTTTTTTGTTATGTATCAGGGATGATATTGCTATGATATTAAAAGTAATGAATTTTTAGGAAACAGAGTACTGCATCTAATTTGAAAGTACTTTCCTCACATTTACCTACTTCACCAATAATTGACTGCTAAAGCGCGATTTAGATGATGAAAAAATGTTGGCCCAGCAAAAAAAAGAAGAGTTTGGTATATTAAAATTTTAATGTGTATGAAGAACAAGAAATGAATAACATCGTGCAAAAATTTTGCTGTGCGTTTTGGCCTTTTTTTTTAGCAAATGCTGCCATGAAATAAAAATACTGCCTTAAAATATAATCGACCCTAGTATATTTCATGGCAACAAATATTGTTTATGGCAGTTTATATTTCTTTCTCAGTTCAACTAATGCGAAAAATTTATATTGTGTGCAGCTCTAAACAAAGCAAACATTTTGCTGGGCCAATAATTTTTCATCATCTAATTTGCGCTTAAGGCTGCAGTATGCCAAACTTAAGGTAAAAGTCAATTTTAAGTAAATTTTTCGGTAAAAACTGATCGAAAAATCTGTTTTAAAACCGAGTTTTACTGTAGTAAACGATTTTTCTTAAGCTTGCAACGGTCAATTCCTGCAAACTCAGAAACACCGCGCAGAGCATTGCAGAGTATTTTCTTCTTTTAGAAAAATACCTTACAATGCGTTCCACAAACGAATTACCAGCGATACGCTGATCACAGCAATTCGTTTGAAACAATATTTTCAAAATAATTAATTATTGTTTTTTTCCTTTTACATTACAACGAAAAATAAAACTTCAATATTATTAACATCTTGGACGCAGAATGTACATAAAGGACACAGAAAGCAGATCCAGAATTTCTTCAAAGTTTTAAATTTTATGAACAAACATATGTTAAACAAAAAGCTTATAAACAATATTATATAGGCTGCAGGCCAATAATCGGGTAAATCGTTTAATATAGTAAAAATCGGATTTAGGACAGATTTTTCGATCAGTTTGCCATAGAGTTTTTGAAAAATAAATGAATTTACCGAAAAATTGACTTAAAATTGACTTTTACCCGACTATTGGCCCGCAGCCATAGTATAGAATTGAAATATTAGTTTTAATTAAACGCAACTTATTGGGGAGTTATAAAGTGGACTACTCATTATCAAATTGCCCAAGCAAGACATCCATAGAAATATACCCCATAAGTTTGGCACACAGCCTAAACAAGCAAATTTCAAGACAAATTCAATTGCCTGTTTTGACGCACATCAAAATAGCATGGAGCTGAAAGAAAAAATTCATGCAATTCCATTCTTTCTATTTGTGGGTAATTTGATTTCTACTGTTTTATTTCAATATAAAGATAGGCTCGTCCAGGTTTTTATATACTGAAAGATTAAAATGATTCATTTTCAAAGAAGATTATTTATTTATTACGATTAACCTATTTTGAAAAGTAGTAATTAACCAAGATATACTTATAGTGGGATATTAGTGGCTGAGTGCCTCTCGTAGAATTAATTAGTTTCAACGAGAGCATTAAAACAGCACCAATCCTAACGCTTGATTTTATTTGAGAAATTGAACTACATCTGTTTATTATGTAGTTTGTCATCACTAATTAGCATCACTAATATTTCTAAACATGTCACTTTGGAGTGGAAAGAGGTTGTTTAAGTCAAGTTCCACGTAACTATTTGATTATTTTGGACACAAGAAATGTTCAGTCAAAGAAGAAAAATAGGCACAAAAGATATAAATATGAGTTTTGTTTACCAAAAGGAACGATTTGTGTGGTTGGTTCCACTCTCCTTCAATATTCTCCATCTTGAAGTTATCACAGGCTTTCATCCCGCGATTTGGAAAATAATAGCAGCGTAAGTGTTAAAAAGCTCATTTTAAATTTCTCACTTTTATAATTATAATAAATATTTCTCATTCTATGATTTTTTTTTCATCCGATAGTTTTTGTTTTTATTTGTAACAATATTTTGTTCGAAAGTTGATTTTTATAAATGAACTTCTTTGGAAGAAACAAATTGTACTGTTAAAATCTAAAGAGAGCCGACTAATTTTTCAACAGGATTGTGTTCTGAACCTTTTCGTGGCTCTCTTGAGTCCAAGTGATAGGTTCCGTTTGTCGTGGAACTATCAATAATTCAAATGTGAGAAAGGAATTAAAGAATCCGCAGATTTGTTGATTTTTATAGTTTCTAGACTCCTATGGCCATCCACCGTACGAGTGTGAGGCTCCGCTAATCGTGGGAATTTCCGCTATGTAAATGAGTGACAGTTCCACGATATGCTACGAGTTTGAACCGTGAAATTAGACTGCGATGCGGGCTTCTATAGTAATACTCTATACTCTGTTGGCCAATTTATGATGGAACAGGAAGTTCGACTAATCGTAAAAATTCTCACTATTCGAATATACGTGACACGATTTGTTGATTTATATAGAGCCCCCCTTATATTGATCGTCTATAAAAACTACATCTATAGATATACCCATCTCTATGAACCAGCTATCCAACTGATGAAATAATGGAGCTATATATTTAATAATCCTGGTGGCCAGCACTAACTTGTGGCATTTGTCGAAATGTTTGTATATTCCTGTTTAAATGCTACAGAGGGAAATGTAACGATGAAAAGTTATATTTTGGAGTTCACATCGTCATAAATAGGGTATACTTATAACTAGTGGTAATGTAGATCGGTGGACCTTTCAATAGAACGTGACCACCAATCTCGGACAAGTTTTTGTTGCTCAAATCCGTAAAATATGGTCCACATACTCGCACGGTCGATTGCTGTAGAAGTCTAGAACGTATCTAAGTTAATTAATTTGCGGAGAATTGCTCTATTCTTCAACGGAACCGATACGATTCCCGTGTCACTATGTCTATGCTAATTTACATAGCGTAAATTCTCACGACTAACGGATTATCTTACTCGCACCGTAGATGTGCAATGGAGTCTAGAAGTTGTCTAGATTAGCAAATTTGCGGACTTTTTAAATTCTTGGGCGGTAGAATTTTTTTATTTGTAAACGGTATACAAGTGCGTTTCCGTTTACGGGATTTGGTACTTGGGCTCAAAGTACAAGAGCCAAAAGAGTGCAGCACACAATCTTACTCTCGAAAATTTTGCTTTGAAACTTTGTATGATGTATGTAAAAAATGTAGAGTCTCGGATTATTTTTTTAACGCTGGTGCTGCTAGAGTATTTTTTTTTTAGAGTACTTCACAAAAAAATTTTACATCCTTTGTGATTATTAGGAAAAATCTCAGCCAACTTTATGTAATTATGTAATTTCTACGTAATAATCATAATCACTATATTTGGTGATCGTATACAGACCAAGATACCGGGGGTTTGGGCCCAATTCAATAGACTCAAATGTGAATTTAAATAATTAATATTTAATGAAAAAGCATTTTTATTGGTACATTTTGGCAATTGTCATCCCCACCCTCAAGCATTACAAGTATTTAATTAATCAGTTAATTTTGAAACAAATTTTCCGAGAGTAAATAAATTTTAATTTTAGATTTTACACTTTAAAATTTTTTAAACCAATAACAGGCTAATGCTTTGATCAGAAGTCCATAAGAAAGAGTTGCATTTTGCACGCGGCTCTTACATAATTTTGCACTTGGCTCAAAATATGAAGGTCAAGCTAGCACTGGATGGTCCATCTAACGTTTGAAGTTTAATTTGGCTTTAATTCTCGGTCACGCTCCCCTGTTTCGACAAAATGGAGCAAAGATGCCGCCTGTCCAAAATCAGCACCAAACAGTCACGCGTTGTGAATGCATCGGCTTCTTTATGGCTACGTGTGGATTTCCTAAGCCCCAAATGCGACAATTTTGCTTGTTGACGTAACCTCCGAGGTGAAAATGAGCTTCGTCGGAAAAAATGATGTTTATTGATATCATGCCTGATATGTATCACTTTTCACTAAATAAAACAACTCAGCGGAATAAAATATTAAAAGTGATCCTTAAAATGCAAATTGATTGACCTCCGAAGTAAAGGGACTCGGTAAATGAAATCTTGAAATCTAACAATATTTCGTTTTTCCGCCATTTCGTAACGAATTACGATTAAATTTGGATAGATCACGGATTTTTAAGTAAGTTTTGAACACAATTCTAGGATCTGTTCGTGCTGGACTAAACTGGTCATTTCATAACTAATCCTTTTGAAAAATTGAATCTGTACGTTTTACACGATATAAATAAATTTTAAACTGAAGCGAACTAGCCTAATTCCTAATTAAGTTTTGAAAAATTTGCGTTGCATACAGGGACAATTCGGAAAAAATTTACGAATTAGTATTTTACTATATTTTTTTGATTTTCTACTGCCATATAAGTTATTTTCAGTTTTTGGCCAATATCTCAAAAACTTCCACTCCACTAATAACCAATACTCAAGGTTGTTTTTCTAACAGCTTATATCATACTTAGATTATTTGGAAAATCTGGGAAAATTTCATGGATCAGAATTTTCCCTAGAATTTTTTGATTTGCTGCGGCCATATAAGTTATTTTCAGTTTTTAGCCAATATCCATAAATTTTCCCCTAATTTTCCATATAGTCTCAGTATGAGCTAGGCTAGTAGAAAAACAACCGAAAGTAATGGTTACTAGTGGAAGTTTTTGAGGTATTGGCCCAAAAATGAAAATAATTTATATGACCGCAGAAAATTAAAAAATACAAGAGGGAAATGATTACTTTGCCATATACATATCCCCTTTAAGATTGAAGAATCTTATTTTCTGACAGATATGAAATTTCTGCGTATTTTCGATGGAAAATGAAGGCCTTATAATAGAGCGGAGAAAAGAATTCGAAATGTGTATCAACAGCTTCTCCAAGATCAAGGCATCAACTTTATATTAGACACGTCTGTTCGTACTGCGTTTAAAATCTCTTTTCGCCTTTCCAAACGGCATTATCTAACGAGGTCAAGAGTTTATTTTAAGCCTTTGTTCAAATATGTCAAGAAGATACACATCTATGAACTCAGCATGATTGGGGCACAAATGTTAGAACTCGTAGATAAAAGAAACAATGGGAAATTTGGTGGATTGCACATCTTTTTTATTAGTGATTTGAGGCAGTTGCCACTTGTTATAGAGCCACTCTCATTTAGAAAATACAGCGGATCGATAGTCAGCAGCTATGGAAGGGAATTGTTTTTAATGAACGGACCGAAGTTATGCGGCAGGAGAATGCTGAAGTCTTATCATTTTATTAACAAAGGTTTCCAATGTATAGATCGATTGGATGAGCAAGACTTGCAACTGATTGAATCGAGATGATGAGATGGAAGTGGAGGAACGCTGCCCTAATGGAATTCGATTTGTTACGGCCATCATATCAAACAAATATCTAAATAGAAGTTCAGCCAATTACTTGTCAATTTCTCTAAAACATTTCCAATTTCGTTAATTTTTGTTTTATTCCAATTCAATGTGCAATCCAACTGTAATATAAAAAAGGGCTTGTCATAATATGTTGTCATTTGGGTTCACTGACCTTACACAATTTTAAAATTATTAACCTGTTTAATCCCGTATACGGTTTGATGTGTAGATAAACTTATTTATATTTTGTGTACTCATAAACAACGTTATAGGATATAGAATTGCATTATTATATACTTTAGTTATATATTGTACCAGACATGCAAAAGTCTTTGGTAGTGATCAATCACATGGTAGTTCGCTTTTCGTTGATTGGTTTGAATCATCTGTAAAAACAATACAAACTAAAATTATAGGGGTTTATTGTCAGAGTTGGTGTAGGAAAGTAAACTAGATTTTAATCTAAAAAGAAAAAAAACCCATTTCTTTCAAAATTCATTTGTGCTGAAGATGAATTTATTTGACTCCGTAGAAAAATTTTCTGCAGAAAAATTTGCTGAAACATAAAAATCGAAGAAAGAGAGAGTAAAAATATCCAATCAAATTAGCTGAATTGGTTATATTTTTGTAAACAAATTTCCCCTACATTTCATTTTGTAAAACATTTTGCTCCTTCGGAATAAAAATTATTTAATCTGTAGATTAATTTGCTGAAGTCAGGCACCTTAACAAATATAATTTCCTAACATCACTTCAAATTGCAACAAATTTCACTGCAGAAAATTTTGCTACAGAGTGAAATAAATTCACCGTGAGAGATCTGATCTAGAACATCGCAGGCGAGTTAACTACATTACAATTATATTTAGTTTATTTAAAAATAAAACAAGTGAAAAAACACAAAGTACGAGCACAAGTTAGAAAAAAAAAATTATTTATGGTTCCCCGAAAATTCTGAAACAAACAATTATGCCACAAACAATTCATCGAAAAATAAATATGAAAACTATAATTTTACAATAACCAAATGTGCGTGAAAACAATTTTGTATAAAACAATTCATCGAAACAAAATTTTCCACTGTAAAATTACTATCAGTTTTTAGGAGGGGGAAGTTAAATTTTCCCGGAAAATTTTTCGATTTTTCGGAAATTTTTTTCCCTTTTTCATTTTTTCAATATTTTATTTTTATTAATAATAATTGCTTCGTCAACCTTGCAGACATAGATCAAAGAGTTTTTATCGCTGTTAAATGTTAAAAAAATCAACTTTTGTAAATATACAATTTTTTTAATGTAATTTTAATTCGTTGTATACCTTAGAGGATGGGGCTGCAGTCCCCAAAGCCCCGGTTTTCCAAAAATTTATACAGTTCTTCAAGTGTCAAATTTTATTTTAAACTAAGTAAAAAAACAAAAATTGAAAAAATTTCAAAATTTGCTTAGAAAAATTTTCTGGGAAAAATTACTTGTACTGTCAAAAAACTGTTAAGATACAATCCTAATATCAAAATTTTTATAAAAATTACACATTTGTTCGTATTTTGAATAAAATAATACGCAATTATTTTTTAAGATCAAAATTTGATTTTTCGATGAATTGTTCAGTGCCGAATTGTTTTCGTGTCAAATTGTTTGTATTACAATTATTCTTCTCTGAATTCATTTCTAACAATTGTTTGTCGCATTTTTATAATTGTGTTAAATTGTGTGGCGCATAATTTTCGGGTTGCCATTTTTTATAAAATACAAATAAAATACAAATTAACAATTAGATTAACAATGGCAAACGTAAGATAATTTCTGCCAAATTAATATTTTAATATGTGACACAAATATTAACATAAATAAAAAATGTATTTTAATATAGCACATAACTTATATAATTGTTTATCCAATATTTTTTCAATTTCCATGTCCGAGCGTAATACAATTTCATCGTAAACTTTAAATTGAAACCAATAAGACCACCAATTTTGTATGTCTTATACGTAAGATTTTTTTTTAAGACCAATACCTACTAAGACTGTGTGCCTAAGAGCGATTTTTTCGACTAAATTGCTGATTAAACTAAATTAATGAGTAGTTATACTATTATCCACCAGGTTTTATCATTTAGACTCGTGCTGAGGTTACTTGACTATTTAGTTGTGATTTTCATTCTCTGTTTTTATTATTTTTTTTTATCGTGTAAAAAATGGCTAAAAGGAAATATCTCATTCTTAAATTCCGTTATAATCACATTCATGAATAATGCGATTTCCATATCCATATCCATATTTTTTTTTTCTATTTCCTTGATTTAAAAAATAACAAATCGGTGTTGTAGAAAACAATATGATATATGAAAAGTCATAATTTAGTTTAGTTTATAATTTAGTTTACAATCGGAGGCACAGCATATTTTAAAGATACTAGTACCACCTTTATATGAATGATATAAATCAGTCATTAATTTAGTTTAGTCGGCAATTTAGTCGAAAAAATCGCTCTCAGGCACACAGTCTAAGACTATGCGCAGAATACGAAAAGTGTAATAATTAAGACTAAACTCAAAACAAAGTCAAAAAGTCTTACCTAAGATCATTTTTCAGTCAGTGACTGTGCGTCAGAATCGGAGTGTTAATTGATTATATAACCTAATTAAAAAAAAATTTGTCATGTTGCGTTCGATATATTTTTCTTGAATTATGATTTGTTTTTAATATAAATATGAAATAATTTCTTCTTTCGGGTTTTCCAGGTTAAATATAGCTTTGAGAAATATCAAGAGGAATTTGGAGAAAATGCTAGAATTGCAAAATACAAATTTAATGAAATGATCGTAAACGACATGATAGAGACTGAATTTTGCAAGTCAATAGAAACATACAATAGCTTGGTAGGTAGTAATGATGGTCGTAATGAGGAAATACTACATAATGCGGAATTATTAAATAACGATAAATCAATGTCGTTTAAGCGTATTAAATTGCCTCAAGCTACGTTGCCAAGATTTGATGGTAGGTTAGAAAAATGGTTAAGATTTAGAGATTCATTTAGAGCCATGATTATCAATAATCCAGGATTAACCGAAATTGAGCGATTTTATTATTTGAATGGAAATTTAGAAGGAGAATCAAAGAGAACTATAGAATTAGTTGAGTTTTCTGACGAGGGATTTAAAAATGCGTGGTCGGCGTTAATTTCTAAGTATGATAACAAAAGATCCATAATCGAAAAACATATGAGAGCTTTTTTTTAATTTAAAAAGAGTAAATAGAGAATCAGCTATTGAAATTAGAAAATTATTGGATGACAGTCTAATCCATATGAGAGCATTAGAAAATTTAGGAGAAAAGATTAACGACGTAGTAGCAGTTCATACCGTTAAGCAACGGGTTGATTGCGAGATTAGGAAAATATGGGAAAATGAAAATAGTTCGGATAGGCCTTTAACTTGGACACAATGAGTGGAATTCCTACAACGGCCATGTCACGTTTTACAAGCACTGGACGATATTCGTGCCTGTTCCATACAACAACAGAAAATCGTCCACAAAATCATTCGTTTCGGCAACCGCAACAAATAGAACCTTTTATTGTGCTTTGTGTAAACAGAGCCACTTCATTACAAACTGTGAACAATTTCTAAAAATGACAGTTCAAGAACGTTATGCGAGAACGCGTCAGTTGGGTTTATGTCTGAATTACTTGAAAGGTAAGCATAGGGTTGCTGAATGTAGAGGATCACTGTGCAGCTATTGCAATTGGAAGCATAGTAGTCTATTGCATATGGGGAAGTTGCATCAAACAGATCCACAGCATAGTGATAAAGAAATAGTTTTGAGTTCCACTCATGTGAATCAGGGTAATGCGTCATCAAAATCTCAGAGCAGCGATAAGTGTTCTCAAAACGGCCCAACATTATGTTGCCAAAGGCAAAGCCTCCAAAGAAGGCAGATTGTGCTTTCCACGGTAGTTATTTTTATTCGGTATGCAAAAGGAAAATTTATTTTGTGTAGGGCAACACTGGATTCTGCATCTCAATCCAATTTTGCGGCCGAAAGGTTAGCTGATAGGTTGTAAATTGAAAAGCAAGAGTTATCTCATTTGGTAACAGGATTGTATCAAGTAAAAACCAGGATCCAATACAAATACTCATCTAATATTATGTCGCGGATAAGCAATTACCAAACCGAGTTAGAATTTCTAGTGGTTCCGGAGATTGCTGGCAATTTACCTGCCAGTTGTATTAATGTTAGTGGTTGGAATTTGCCAAGCAATTTGGAGCTCGCTGATCCTAGTTTCAACCAACCTAAAAGGTTGATCTTTTACTTGGGGCTGACTGAGATTTTCTTCAAAATTTTAAACAACGGACGCTTCGATTTAGGGGAAAAGTTACCGACTTTGCAAAATATGTACTACATTTGGATGGATTGTGAATGGTAAGGCCAAGTGTTATAATTTGTTTGTTTCAGAAATGTCCGACTTCTCATTTTGTAATTTCAATTCAAAGAATGTAGACAATATAGGTAGTGATTCAGAACTAGACAAAAAGTTAACTACGTTTTGGGAGTGTGAGAGTTTCGAATCAAATTTCTCAAGGTTATCTCTCGAAGAAAAAAATGCAAGTACATATTTAGAAGTAGTTACAGGCGCGGAGAGGATGTACGTTTTGTGGTTAAGTTACCGTTTAAGGAAAATATTGGTCAATTAGGTGGATTAGGAAATGTAGCATTAAAACTACTTATGTATTTAGAATCAAAATTGAATCGAAATCCCGATTTGAAAGTGCAATATTCCAATTTTTTAAAAGAATACGAAAAATTTGGTCACATGGCAGTTAGCGCAGATCAATCCATTTCGGATGAGAAATATTTTCCGCCTCATCACACCTGTTTTAAAGCCTAATAGTAATAGCACGAAATTGCATGTCGGGTTTGACGCGTCGGCTAGAACGCACAGAGGCCTGTCGTTGAATAACGTTTTGATGAACGGACCAGTAGTTCAGGCCGAATTATTCGATTTAGTATGAAGATTTCGCAAATAAGTCTATGTGTATACGACAGATATAGAAAAGATGTATAGGCTTTTCAAAAAATTTTGTGGCGTCAAAATAACAATGATCCATTCAGGTTTTTGAGTTTAAGACGGTGACTTATGGAACCTCAGCTGCTCCTTAGTTAGCTACAAAAGTGTTACAGCAACTAGGAATCAATGAAAGCAAAAACTATCCGCTAGTGTCGAAAATAATTCAGGAAGATTTTTATGTAGATGATGGATTATTTGGTAGCAACAATTTGGAAGAAGCCTTAGATATGCGAAACGAATTGATAGCAATGCTCCAAGGAGCTGGCGTGAAATTACCGAAGTGGACTGCAAATTCAGAAAAACTTTTAGAGTCTATTCCATTAGAATATAGGGAAGTTATTTGTGATTCAATCAATGAGACCATCAAAACATTTTATCTGATGTGGCATCCGAATTCCGATCAATTCATGTTTCACATGGAGCCAATCATTTTCGATAAGAAAGTGACAAAACGGAATGTTTAGTCCGAAATATCAAGTTTATTTGATCCTTTGGGATTGATATCACCTGTAATAGTAATCGGCAAAATACTAATTCAGCACATCTGGTTATCTAAGACTACTTGGGACGAATGTATTTCCGAAAATGTTTCTAGTACCTGGTTACAGTAGCGTGAGCAATTGATTTGTATCAATAATTTGAAGCTTGATAGATGTCTAGTTCCAAGGGATGGCAAGTCTATAGAGATCGACGGATTTGCTGATGCATCTGAGCGGGCTTATGGAGCTTGTGTTTATCTCAGATACATAGATGCTAATGGTAAAGTTGTGGTAAAGTTAGTATATAGCAAGTCTCGAATAGCACCTCTCAAGGTTATTTCTGTACCGCATTTGGAATTAAGTGCGGCACACCTCAATATTTGTTAAGCCAACATCATTTTGGCATCACTAATTATTCACATGAAGATCAAAGAAATTTACACAGTGACGTACAAGCCACCCTAGCATTCGTTCGTCAACGTTATTGGCCAATCAATGCAAAAAATTCAGTTAAAAAAGTTTTACATAGTTGTATAGATTGTTTTAGAATCAATCCTAAAACTCTTGATCAAGTCATGGGGGATTTGCCTAGTTCAAGAATACAAGGCACTCAACCATTTAATGTAACCGGAATAGATTTCTGCGGGCCCTTTAAAGTCAAATATAAATATCAAAGAAATGGACCTTTTCACAAAGTATATTTATGCCTTTTCATTTGTTTTGTCGTAAAGGCAGTTCACATAGAGGTCGTGGAAAATGCAACGAGCGATGCATTTATCGCCTGTTTAAAACGGTTTATAGCACGAAGGGGTAGATGTTCAACAATTTGGACAGATAATGGCACAAATTTCATAGGTGCGCACAACAAATTAATAGAACTTGCAAAGCTATTTGAGTCAGAACAGCTGGATAAAATAAACCATTTCGTAAACGATGAAGGGATAGAATGGAAGGTTATTCCTCCCCGTTCTACACACTTTGGCGGTTTGTGGGAGGCCGGCATTAAATCATTAAAAACCATTTTAAAAAAGTAGTGGGCAGCTTGTTGACATTAGAACAAATATACACCCTCAGCGTCAAAATAGAGGGCATCATGAACTCACGACCAATAACGGCATTATCGTCGGATCCCAATGATGAGCAACCGTTAACTCCAGCACATTTTTAATCGGAAGACCAATTAACTGTATATCCAAACAAAGCTTTTTGGAGAAGATTCTCAAGGGAGTACGTTCACACAATGGGTAACACGTCGAGAGAATCTAAAGTGTGTAGTGAGCGCTCAGTATGCTGGATATGGCCAATAAGTATTTATTTATTTTTTTTTTTTTTTTTGAAAGATTTACTTCTTTCAAGGCGGCCAGAATGTTGGACTTTGTATTATAGTTTAAGTAAGAACGATTTTTTTTGTAATGGAATAAAGTTTTATAGTTTTTATAGTACGTAAGCGAAAAAGGAATAAAATTTTATAGTATTTGGTTGATAGAAGAAGATACGAAAATTTATTGTATGAAGTTAAATTCGTATTTGTGTTTATAAAGTTAGCAAAGAAAGAAATATCAAACTGGTAGCAAAGAGTATGAAAATTTACACAGAGTAACGAAACAGAGGAAAAAATTTCATCAAAAAAATGCATGGGTTACGCATTTTAATTGCGTTAAAAACACATTTACGCATTTTTATTTAAAATAATTTTTGTCGTTTTCTATAAATAGCCATGAGTATGACAATATTCAATACTCAAAAAATAAACAAATGTTGCGTAAGTGTATTGTATGATCGATTTAAATTGCGTAACCCATGCATTTTTTGATGAAATTTTTTCTTCTGCTTCGTTACTCTGTGTAAATTTTCATATTCTGTGCTGGTAGTTTTATTGTAACTACGTCGAAACAGAAATTATATTAGTTGAATACAATCCATTTAACCATAGAAATTACACAAAATGCAAATACAAAAGCATAAAGCATGTGACCTTATTAGAACTTAAAGTTGAAATCAATAATAACTTAAGTATGTGGAAATGTCCAGGGGCCTTATTCTTGAAATCGGTGGACATTTTCGTAATCGGAATACAATTTGCTGTGAAACTCTTTATATTCCTAAAATTTTTCGTCTGCTACTTTAATAATTTTTTTAAATTTCTTATCTTTTTTTAAATTAAGAAACATAATTTTTTCCCCCCCACTTATTTTTTACCGCCACAAATTTTCAAAAAAATCTATTTTAAGCAGCGAATGAGCATCAGGTATACAAATAATTTCTCGACATTTAAATATCAAGCTATACCTTATTATATAAAAAAATATAAAATATAAACAAAAAAATATGAATAATATTCCATTTTAAAATTGATTTAAATTATAATAACACGGTAGATTTCATAGTCTTTAATTTTCCTTAATTTTAACTTGGCTTGTTTTTGGTGAACCTTAATTTTTTGGACCTAAGGTAGTTTGGTAATAATCAAGTTCTTGTTGCCCCATATATTTAAACAACTTTTCGATATGTATTTTCTTATTGTTAGGTGTATGCTTGTTGAAAAACAATAACGGACGAAATTGCAAAAACAGCTGTTTTTTGGTCGACCGTAATTTCTGGTAGTTTTCGTCGGTGGTCTTATTGATACCATTTTGTAATTTTCTGGGGAGTACAGTAAGCTGTACGAGACTTCAAATACACATTTCGGCTGAATCGTAACATCCTTAAAGTAACTTAAACGGTAGCAATTTAAAATTAAGATTTTTTGAGCATAAGTCAAAGTTTAGAAAATCGGTTGGCTTCATTTGTAAAACCTGATACGGTTGATTTCTATTTATTGTTTTTCTCATTCAACTCATTCTTCGACAACACCTTCTCGATTTGGCTAGGCGCTTTATCGATTTCCTGGATACACGAATGCCGGTGGGCCGATATGAAATGTTGTATAGGATATGACATAGAAGAATTTGGCACACAAGAGTTTTGCACTATGAAAAAATCCAAAATGATGGATCGTACAGAAGAATTCACAATATACATCAACCGATATAACCCTCATATACTAAAAGACAAGCTAAATTTCAAAACAAACAAAATTTACGATTTGGCGCTACAACAGATGACACCACAAACACAACAGTGAAAAGTGTAACAGACAAAAAAAGGAAAAAATTATGAATAATTTTATTCCACCCACATTTTAGTAGTAAAATATAGACTGAAGAAGGAAGATAATTCCGAAACCGGTCTCAAAAATAAAAAATAAATTATCACTTAAAAAGAAAGTTTTTTATTTACTATAAAAAATATATTTTCTAAAAAATGGAAAATTTTTTATTTATTTTTTTATTTTTATTTATTGTAAATTCAATAAAAATTCAAGTTTTTTAAAAAAATTTCAATATACACAAATAGTGTTAATTACACAAGAGTCGCTCCACATTATTGAATTTGTAATATGATTTTCATCGACAACCCGTTACCCGCACAATACACTTTCTTTGTTGTCGATAAATGTGCTGTCAGGTTATAAGTATTAAATTTCGATTTATAAAATGACTTGTCGATATTAGATTTCGGACAGGTAATAACTTTTCCATATCGAAGCACAAAATCGAGACTTTGCTTTGTTTATCACCATCCTTCAATTTTCGCATGGTCGTTTTTAAGCCGATATGCTTAACATAGTCATCGTCCGGCAAGCGGGTCTTGTCGTTGTCGATTTTATTCAGTTCGCAAATGCCACATCTATCGAATTTTGGTGTAGAAAAATCTAAATTGAATCTCGTATCAAAAATGTATCCATAATAGCTGCTTTTCAATGGTAATTCGTTTAGTTCTATACACATTTTAGTCTATAAATCAAACATTGTTGTCAGATATCTTTTGCGGATCTTCTCTCTGCAGTAATGCGACTCAACCCATGGAAAACTGTTAATATGGCTGGCAATAAAATCTACTCTTGTCGGACTCATCGTTCTTGAACTATTCGTGTCCTTATAAAAACGTGTGCACACAGGCATTTAGTTGCCGTTTATATATACTAAAAAAATAATAAAACGAAAATTTACGACGGGAGCTCGTATTAGAGTGACATTTCCTATTAGTATCGGTCCGTTCTGTCGTCATCGATATGAAGTTATATTTGTCTGCTTTCACTCTCCCTCTCTCTGGCTTTCACATCCCATGAAAGGATTTCGCCGTCTGCACTATGGCACTCCATCCATCTCGATCCATCGCTCTCGTCCTCCAGTTTTGACATGCTAATGTTCGTAGATCTTGTTCAATGTCATCACGCCAGCATAGTCGGGGCCCCCCTCTACGACGCATTCCGGTTGGTTGTTGGTGAAGCACTTTATTGATCATCAGTAGTTGTGGGGACCTTATAACATGGCCGAGCCATCTCATTCGATTGGATTTGATGAATCCGATAATATCGCTGCCTCCGAGGAGTTGCTTTATTTTGATGTATGTGAAGTTAGTCCGAAAAGTAGCCCGGAAAAATGTGTCTTTGCTACATCTTTAATCGAAAATTTTATAAAAACTGCATTATCTTAAATTCTCATCCCGAAACCTTGTTAAAGTTAGCCGAAAGATACCAGCCGAAAGATAATGCAGATAGTGTCTTGACTATTTCAGCCGAAAGTTAAACTCTCTTTATACTCTCGCTCCTATCGATTTTTAAATTCCTATAAACTGAAATAATTTCTCCTTCACCCGAAGGATATAACCCGATCCTAAATTCATCCTAAATTCGAGTTTATGACTGATTTTTGCTGTATTCAAGACACTATCTGCATTATCTTTCGGCTGGAAACTTTCGGCTAACTTTAACAGTATCATCCCGAAATAATTTTTTTCATCGTATATTAAGCTATTTGATCTCTGAAAAATTAAATAATATAATAGAACATAATAAATAAACATTTTGTTTGCCACCATGCAAATTTATCGAAAAAATGTTATAATAATAATATTTAAACCAAAATCATAAATGCTCGTTGAAAATCTATACTAAATATGTATATGGTTACGTGGTCGCCCTCACAGAAATTTCCAAAAACTACTGCAAGTGCTACGAAAAAGTGATCAATATCACGAACATAAATATATATGTACATTAGTTATCATATCAGTGGGATAGAAGGTTCTAAATACCTGAACGCACATAATTTTCGGAACACAAAAAATCGAATTTTTACTGTTACATTTTATTCTGTAGCAGATTACACAAGGATATCCGACTACTTCTGTCAATGTATGGGGCTAGTGTTGGCCATCAGAAATCTAAATCATATATCCCCATTACCATATCAGTGGGATAGAAGGTTCATATTAGCCTGAGTCCACACATAATGATCGGAGCACAAAAAGTCGAATTTTCACTGTTACACTGTTACTGAATAAAATGTAACCGTGAAAATTCGACTTTTTGTACTCCGATTATTATGTGCGGACTCAGGCTAATATGAACCTTCTATCCCACTGATATGGTAATGGGAGTGTATGATTGAGATTTCTGATGGCCAACACTAGCTGCATACATTGGCCGAAGTGGTGGGATATCTCTGTGCACTCTGCTACAGAATAAAATGTAACAGTGAAAATTCGATTCATCAGGAACTCCGCCTACACGTCGAGTTTCTCAACAAGATGGAAGGGTCCGGATTGCCGCGCCATTCCATCCCGCTAAAGGTAAACGCAATCGTTCGTTTGATGAGGAATCTAAATACTAGCAACGGTCGAATCAATGAAACACGCATGCGCGTCGCAAAAATAAACCGCTACATTCCGGAATGTGAGATGCTGACTGGCTTCTCAAAAGGCGAGCACGTTCTCATCTCACGCATTAAGCTCTCACCCTCGGAAGGCATCTTCTCATTTAAAATGTCTCGCCTTCGATTCCCGGTTCAGCTCGCGTTTGCCTAAACCATTAACAAGAGTCAAGGTTAAAGCTTGAAGAAGGTAGGAGTGTACTTGCCGCCACCCGTATTTACGCATGATCAGATGTATGTAGCATTTTCACGATATCGCTCATTTGACGGACTCAAGGTCTTTATCGTTAAGACAAGCGATCTATCAGCCGATCAGGATGGGCGCATCATAACAAAGAATGTATTTTTTGAAGAGATTCTGTGCATGTAAATTGTAATGTATTTTACTATTTTATTATCTACCTTGTACTACTATTTTATTATCCTTTTGTACATTTCTTATGAAATATTTAGATTAAAATTTGCCTCAGCAATTGTGTGCTTTTCTTTTTTGAGATTTTAATATTTAGTTTGGGTGCGTAAGTGGTCATGTGATCCCGAGCGCGCTCTTCCTGTTTGAGATATGAATGTTTGACTTGACACGTAAGTCATACTGTGTACATTTGAGTGCGTGCTTGCCGTTTAAGATTTAAAAATTAACCACGTATATGAATTTACTTTATTTTTGATAAAAGTGCATCAAATTTACATCTTAAAAAATCTTCTTAATCATTTCTTAACCAAAAATTCAACAAAATGTATTCATCTGACTGACTATTCAGTCACAGGTCACCTAGTATATTTATATTCGTGATATTGATCACTTTTTCGTAGCACTTGCAATAGTTTTTGGAAATTTCTGTGAGGGCGACCACGTAACCATATATTTAGTATAGATTTTCAACGATCATTTATGATTTTGGTTTAAATATTATTAATATAAAATTTTTTTGATAAATTTGCATGGTGGCAAACAAAATGTTTATTTATTATGTTCTATTATATTATCTAATTTTTCACAGATCAAATAGCTTAATATACGATAAAGAAAATTATTTCGGGATGAGAATTTAAGAGTTTATATAAAATTTTCGGGCTGACCGGAAAATATTAAAGATGTAGCAAAGACACATTTTTTTCGGGCTACTTTTTGGGGTAACTTCACATACATTTTATTTTGTGATTCATACGAATCTGATATTCGTTTTTCGCAACATTAATCGGACCAAAGATTGTACGGATGACCTTACTTTCGATTTTAGATATCAATCTACAATCGTTAAAAGTCGTGGTCCAGCTCTCGCTTCCGAAAGTCAGCACAGGTCTTATGAGTGCTTTATAAAGTGCAAGCTTGCATCCTCTTAAAGTTAGCCGAAAGCTTCCAGCCGAAAGGAAGTAATGTAGATAGTGTCTTTGCTATCATAACCGAAAAAATAATTTATATCCAAAAGATACATTACTTGATATACCTTGTTCTTATCTACTATGTTGATTTTATAATTCATAATCTTAGGTAAACCTACAAGAAATTTGGCGCAAGTCTGAAGGGGTCGGGGGTGTAATTTGGTATCAGAAAACCCAAAATTTTCGAAACTAAATTAATAAAATCTTCTGTAACTTTTGTGTAACCCACTTTCCCATCGATCCTACACTCTATTAAAATTAGCCGAAAGTAAAATAAAATCGATAATGCAGTCTGCTATCTCAGCCGAAAATATAATATGAAATATCAAATATTAATAGGCTTCAGCCTAAAGTTATCAGCCGAAAGTATTTTTTTATACCAAAAATATTTGATTTCTTTAAAAAGAAAATCAAGTGAAACGGTTAAAAATAAAACACTAAATTATATTATTAATTGCATTATAAATTGTTTATAAAATTCTTTTTCCAATAGGGAAACTTGTATATAAATATATCGCACACACAAAATTTGAAAATTTCTAAACATTGACCATTAGAAGTGTCATAGTTGGAAATAGATTCAAATCAAAGGTATTAATGATGTTCACATCTGGAAAACATGTCACGTCAATTTTCATGTGGGGAGCTCGGGTAAGCTCGATTGAATATATCACACTTTTATGTGTACGATATATTCAATCGAATTTTCCGGAGCTCCTCACATAGAAATTGACCTGAAATTTTTTCCAGGTGTGAAGTTTGTGAAGTTGGCCCAAAATTTAGGCCCAAAAAGTTATATTTTTTGCCGCTGGCAATACCGTCTTCTATTTTGATAACTATCATGACAGAAAACTGGAAAAGCATTGCATATCACATAAATCCGAAGATTAAATATGAATTTGAATAAAATGAATATAAATACAATAATATAATTGTATGTATTTTAAATTTATAAAATTATACTAATAATAAAATAAAAAATATACACATTTAACTCAAACATGTTCATGCTTTAACTGAAAATGATAAAGAACATTTCTCAAAATTCTAATAATTTTTTAACAAAAAAACTATAGTTGCTATCACGTAAGAACTGTCAGCCCAAAAAATCGTATATAACGACATTTTAATGATGTCAGCCCAAAAAACAAAAATATTTTTCGTTATAGATTTTTGAAGTAACAACAAATTTTTTATATCTTGTTGTTGTCTTGAAATTTATGTCGAATACACTCAGCCCAAAGTTCAAATTTTCATAGTTGGACGAATCATTGTAACCGTATATAATAAATGTATAAAACAGCCAAAAAGCAATTCTTATTATTTTCAATTAGTTCATGAAAAAATCTTTGACGTATGTCGGTCTTTGTTAATAAACGCCTCACATACGATTAGTCGATCCGTTCATGAACAGTTTCATTTTAATATACATATACATAATACTATACATCCTCATACTGAGAATGACCTATATTCGGCCGCTTTACGAACAACCATAATATTTAATGGAAGTTGAGATTTTCGGTGTTGGTCATCGGTCTCACTATGATTTTAGGACCGATCTGGTTCTAGCCAAAGGGCAGATCTGGTTTCGGGCCAAATGCGATACGTGATATTGCTGCATGACAACACTCGTCCACATATAGTAAAATCAACCCAGAAACTCATTTTTTCTTTAGAGTGGAAAGTTTTAAAGCAAACGGCGTACAGCAGCTCTAGACATGACTCGCTCTAACCACTTATTCAGATCGATGTCATCATATTTGAAAGACTTGTGGTGCACGAAAGTTGAAGATGGGCAAACACCGAAAATCTCAACTTCCATTAAATATTATGGTTGGGATCGACTAGTCGTATTTATATATGAGGCGTTTATTAACAAAGGTTGATAAACGTCATATATTTTTTAGTTTTGAAAAATTCCAGAAACGCCCACTTTTTTAATAGAAGTTTACATATTTCGATGATAATAAACAAAAGTAAAAAATTCCGTTTAAATTTGGAGTATGTCCGTCTTTAAAACTCGAGGCCACATATTATTCTTCCTTAAAAATTATATTTTCGTGAACCAATTGAAAATAATAAGAATTGCTTCTTGGCTGTTTTAATTTATTATACACGATCACAATGGTTCCTTTAAAGGTATAAACAGAACCAGAGATACAGCGACCAGATACAACGCCTGTCAAATTAAAACATACATAAACAATAGGATGCTAACACAACCAATGTCGCTGGCGACGACGACATTGTCGCCGAATTTTTTTTAGAATCTATTCTAATTTTGTCGCTGGCACTGCAATACCACCAATATAAGTGTCAGATTATTATGTTGGTAAACATTTTTTACAACTGTTTTCAATGAATTTAAACCAAATCTAAATATTTTACACAATTTTTTATGTGAAAAAATTTAAATAGAGTCGATAAAAAGATAAATGAAATATTTTAGGGTTGATTTATTATTATTTTTCTTGTTTTGTCGCTTCAACGCTGACACGCTTGTTGTATTTACCAAAGCGACATCACCGGCAGACAAATGTATTTTGTCGATGTATCTTGTCGCTGTATCTCTGGTTCTGTTTATACCTTAACTATAAAAATTTGAATTTTGGGCTGAGTGAATCCGATATAACTGTCACGACAGTTGTTACTCTCGTGATAAAAAAAGATTTGGGCTGATTTCAACAATCTATAACGAAAAATAATTTTATTTTTTGGGCTGACATCATTAAAATGTCGTGATATACGATTTTTTTGGACTGACAGTTCATACGTGACAGAAATTATAGTTTTCATACTGCTACTGCGTTTTTTTGGGCTGACATTTGGGCCAACTTCACATACATTGAAAACCATTACGACCTTTGATTTGTATCTATTTCCAACCATGACACTTTAAACGGTCAATATTTAGAAATTTTCCAGCTTTGTGTGTGCGATATAATTATATACAAGTTTCCCTATTGGAAAATGAATTTTCTAAACAATTTATAATGCTATTAAAAATATAGTTTAGTGTTTTATTTTTAACAATTTCAGTTGATTTTTTTTTTTGTAGAAAACAAATATTTTTGGCATAAAAAAAATACTTTCGGCTGAAAAATATCAGCTGAAAAATGTCGGCTGATAACTTTCGGCTGAAGCATATTAATTATTGACATTTCATATTATATTTTCGGCTGAGATAGCGAACACACTATCTGCATTATCGATTTTTTTTACTTTCGGTTGGAAAATATAGGGTAACTTTAACAGTATGAGCTTGCACGACTGCGATAGATGTTTCGATCGCAATAATCTTGATTAAGCATAGAAAACTCGTTGTACGGCAGCGATTTGGGCTTTTATTTCTGCCTGCATTATATTCAGCAATACTATAACTGACCCGAAGTATTACAAATTTTCGACGCCATCAAAATTGTGGTCGCCAATTCTGAGATTTGCCATAGAGATGTGCCTAGGTGTTGCTAAATATTTGGTTTTACCGCTGTTCACTTCCAAACCAAGTCTTCGTGCGCAACGATCGAGCGGTATGAAACTGTCTTTGATATTGCTAGGTCTTCGGCCAAGAAGTACGATATCATCTGCATATCCAAGGATTTGGCCTGATTTATTAAATAAACAGCGCGAAGTTTCGATGTTGCTTTTCCTCACTATACGTACTCAAGTGCCAAATTGAACAGCAAAGGCGCGAGTGCATTATTCTGTCCAACACCAGATGTAATTTTAAACGAGTCTGACACAGTTCCTTCAATTGCAATTCTGCATACAGACCCAGACGTTGTTAATTTACACAGAGAAATGAATTTCTCTGGGACTCCTAGGCATATGAGCGCGGCCCATAAGTTATCGCGGTTTATACTATCATATATGCTTGTCGGAAGTCTATATATGTAGATGGTTATGTTGTACTCCCAACATTTTTCCAAGATCATCCTCATGGTGAAACACTGGTCAATGGTCGATTAGTTGGAACGAAAACCACATTGACAGTCGCCAATGATGTTTTTGGCGAAATGGATGAATCTGGCAAGTACAACATTAGTAAACACTTTGTAAGCAGTGTTCAATAGAGCAATTGCACGATAGTTTTCTATGAGATCATATAGATATATTGCAAGAGTAGCGCCTCCGAGCTTAATCAATTCTGCGGGGATTCCATCGAAACCGGGTGCATTTCCATTTTTCAATCTACTAATAGCTGCATCTACTTCCTCCACTGTGGGATATTCGACAAAAGCCTCTTCACATGGCGAAGCTATTGCCCTAATGGGGGTCACTGCGTCTGCCTGGTTTAAATTATAATATTCGTCAAAAATGGTTTTCCGGCCAGATTCTAAAATTTGCATGGCACAACGCTTCTTACAATCTGACAAGCAATTCTTTGAATTATGAATTTCTCTTTGAGCCTAACCTGTAGTTGGGATTTAATTATAAAAATAGTAAATTAAACGTAAAAATATTTAAATTTATTTGGTTATTAAATACTTACCAATTCACTGTTGGTTGAATCACAGAATATTCCTTCATAAATGTGTGCCTCTTGGGGAATAGTGTCGCTTGTTACTATTTCGGAAACGGCACTGGATTGCGGTGAAACTGTTCCATGTTCATCTCTTTTACTATTCGGTACATTTTTCACTGGTGTCAAATGTAGTTGTTCTAAATAGTCGATTTTGCTCCCTACAATAGAACAATGTTGTACATTTGGATCTGGATTTTGTGATCCAACAAAAGAAATAATATCTGGATCGTCTCTAATTATAGTATAATTGCTCTTACATGTAGTAGATAGTTCAAATTCTAAAATTTGTCCGCCCTCTTCAACCAACCACAGTGTACTCAGTATTGTAGTTTTGCGACTGACATTTCTGATTTAAATATAATAGGATTAGTTTTAACAATTAAATTAGAAAAACATAAAAGTTTAATACTTACAATTTTTACAAAATTAAAATTTTTCAAAACACACAATTGGAATATTCGCAAGAATAATACACTACATCAAATGACGAAAACCAAACTAAAAGTTAACCGCACAAAATCTGACCTCTTACTGATTTTTAAGAGCAACACTGAGAACAAAATGGTTGTAACTGAGCAACGAGTGAACCAAAATTGCATGAAGTTGGTGAAAAAGGTTGTATGAAACAATTTTGATGCAGTTACAACTATTTTTTTAAATTATTCAACAAATTCGTTGGGGATAGAACTTTTTTACAGATCTATCTTCAAAATGAGCAATTTTTTCTCAGTTTGAAGATAGATCTGTAAAATCTAACAACGTCAATCGAAAGAATGAGGTAAAATTAGTGGGTATACATGTATATGTACATCATTTTTTTTAATGTTGCTTAGAACTATTTTGTTCTAAAGTCGCGATGGCAATAAGCTCAATATTTTATGACGTATTATAAAAATCTAAACGTACCTTAATAAACCAATCCACAATCTCGTGATGAACCGAAACCACAACTCTATTTTTTGGCTGGTTGGACATTCTACTTTAGTTTGTAATAAATTCGTACAAACAGAAAACAAAATTTTAGCGAGGGCTATTCACACAAATCACGCTGCAATACAGAGACATTTTAAATGAGATATTTTATCCTTTGCAAACGTAAAAATTTAAACTGTTTTAACGAAAAATTACATATACAATGTTGACATTGGAATTATCAGAAATAAATTTTTGTTGTAATTTTTTAGTTCAAATGAAACATCTCCTTTGATTGTCTGTGCTTATATAGTTTTACCACAATCAACCAAAAGACATACATAATTCATTTGAACTAAAAATATGAAACAAAATTTATATCTTGTACTTCCAATGTTTTGGTAAATTTAATGATGTTCAAAACTGGTTTGATAAACACGATCTATTTCTCCTCCCCCTCTTTGACCAGGTTATTTTAACCTGGGACGGAATCATGAAATACGACCGGAAAAATTTAAACGGATATAAAAATATTTTCAAACTTATTAGATTAAAAGTATTCAAATTTACTATGATGGATGCAGACTGATGTATAAATGCAACTTCTAACGGGTGGAGCAAAAGTCCCGCGGTGGGGCAAAAGTCCCGCTACCCTTTTGATACGAATCGTGGTAACCATATAGCCGATATAATTTTCCAATCATAACGAAAAAAAAAATGTAAAGACCAAATAAACTTTTTATGAAAACCAAACTTACTTATCTTTTCTTTGAACAAAGTTATAGGCAATCAAAATAGTAGCGGGACTTTTGCCCCACCGCGGGACTTTTGCCCCACCCGTTATAATGTTTTAAAAGCAATGGTTAATTAATACAAGATTTTCAAAATTCATTTTTCTCGCCCCAGGTTCATCGCCGTTTCGTTTTATTCAAAGTAACGGCTTCAATTTCGTATTTCAAAATTGTAAAAATTGTAAATATATAATTATTTTGATGTATGAGCAAGATCATGAAATTCGACCGGAAAAATGAATTGTTAGAAAACATTTCAATGGACAAACACAAAAAAATTCGAAAAATGGTCATATTTGGCGTAGGTATTTTGTATGAAAACTCAAATAAATAAAAATTTAACATAAAAATTGTATTCGACGACTATTTCATAATCGAGCAGTTTTAAACGGAAATATAAAATGAATTTCGAAAATCTTGTAGGAGATTAGCCATTGCTCTTGAAATATTATAGAAGTTGCATTTATACATCAGTCTGCATCTATCATGGTAAATTTGAATACTTTTAATCTAATAAGTTTGAACATATTTTTAAATCCGTTTAAATTTTCCGGTCGTATTTCATGATTCCGCCCCTGATCTTTTTAAATCAAATCGACTCGAAAGAACAAGAATAAGAAACCAAAATTAACAATATTAAAAATTATTTTTTACCAAAAAGTAGCATAAAAACGACAATTTTTAAATTAAACCCAAATACAGGGGGCCTACTATGAAAATCGATCGTCGACGTTTTTTGTTCGTTGTTTATATTCAGCAATAGTAATTACTATTGCTGAATATAAACAACGAACAAAAAACGTCGACGATCGATTTCCATAGTAGGCCCCCAGATTTATTTTTTTATACGTATGTACAAAAATAGACAACAAAACAACTCGCAAAAATAATTTGATAACAAATTTATGTGCGATTTGGTTCAAATGCAATATTAACTAATTACACGATTAAATATTCATATGAATTAAATATTGCAACCAAGTTGTTTATGTAAATCACCTTAAATTTCTTAAACCAAAACAATGGCTGAATATCACATAATATGTAAAATAAATATTAAATAATTTTCTATGATAATGTGCGAGGAAAGAGCATCGACGTACGTCGTAAAAACTACGTAACAACCAAAATACGAAAAAGACTCGTATTATTTTAATCTTTTTCTGTCAGTAAAGAATAAAACAATTTAAGAAGAAGCAAATCAACCAACTATCATGTAATACCAATATGACCTATTAATCTAATCGTTTTATCGAAAAACCAGTTTATATTTTCGAACAGCGATTAATAATCAGGTAAAAAAGATTTGGTTAAACCAATTTTGAACATCACGTTATGTGATTTTCCGTTAAACTGCGTATGAATACTTATACGCAAAAAACAAAATAATTTTGATGGTAGAAAATGAAGGCTATTTATAGAAAATGAACACACAGCTTAAATTTGTATGCTTAAGGAAGAAATATCTCTTTTAAGTTGTCTCCGGTGTTAGTTAGCACTTGATATTCACTCGGAACTATTATTTGATGTCACTTTACTTCACTTTATTACAACGATACTCGCACAATTAAAAATATTGGCCCAATTTAAATATTGATTATTCTTTATGAAGTAATTATTAAATTTAGATTGCAAAATCTCACGTCCGCACAGTTCAGTATTTCTACGTTAAAGAAACATACAAAAATAAAATCAGAGAGACTCGACTCACAATATATGTGTCTCAGTTTATCATACTTACCAAACTATAAATAATCTCTTGGCGTAACGCTCATTGCGCACTGAAAACTGATAGATTATCGTGGTTTTGCTTTAAGATACATACTTTGCATTGTGATATACAAAATAAAAAGTATTTTGTTATTTGGAAACAGCACATAACTGCCTGATTATTTCAATAACAAGATATTATGTACAACAACAGTGTTAACAATTTTGAAACCATGAACTTTTAGCACTTGAACACCATTCTACAATCTATGGAGAAAACAACACCATTAACGCAGGTTGTCTAACTAAATCATTCAACATCATTGGGACCTATTTGACTTTAATTTATCAAAGAATAATTTCAAAAAAATCGTGACGAATTATACCTTATTAAAGTTAGCCAAAAGTTTCCAGCCGAAATATAAAATGGTCGATAATGCAGATAGTGTCTTCGCTTTCAAAGCCGAAAAATTATAAATACGTCACCGTTGATCAACATTCTTCAGCCGAAACTTAGCCGAAAAATTTATTTCAATAATACTATACATCAACAAAAACCAATTTAAGTTTATTATTGTGCGAATTTTGTTGTAAAACCTAAATCAATTCAAACTTGTGAAATAAAAATATTTAAATCAATCAATCACAATTCGAAAAGCAATATTGTTATACTTGCTTCAAATGAACATTAAATATGGTGAGGATGCCACAGTGATCATTTAATATATCATAATTCAATATATCGAAAATGCATTAAACGGCCTGTCACTCTATAGGTAAAGGTTCCGTGTCATTGATTTTTTCGCAATAAGGCCAAAGTTGACCAACATGGTGGCCTATCAAATGACTATAGTGACATCAATGACACGGCAATTTTACCTAGAGTGACAGCCCATTCAATGCATTTTCGATGTATTGAAAAGCGAAATTTTCCTTAATTACACCCCTGTATCCACTTCAGAATTTTTCCACAATTAGGCCGAAATTGACCAACATGGTGGCCTATCCAATGACCATAGTGGCATCAATGACACGGCTTGTTTGCTTAGAATGACAGGCCATTCAATGCTCGACATATTGAATTAGCGAAATCTTCCTTAATTATACCCCTGTATCCCCTTCAGAATTTTTCCACAATTAGGCCGAAAATTACCAACATGGTGGCCTATCAAATAACCATAGTGGCATCAATGACACGGCATCTTTACCTAGAACGACAGCCCATTCAATGTATTTTCGATATATTGAATTAGCGAAATTTTCCTAAATTATACCCCTGTATCCCCTTCAGAATTTTTCCACAATTAAGCCGAAATTGACCAACATTATGACATATCAAATGGCCATAGTGGCATCCCCACCATATTTTATGTTCCTTTGGAGCAAGTTAAAAATAATGTTTTAGAATTATGATTGATTGAATTAAACATTTGTATTTCACAATTTTAAATAGAATTAGATTTTAGACAACAAACTTAATAATACATTCAATTAGGTTTCAGTTGATGTGTTATTGAAATAAATTTTTCGGCTGATGACTTTCGGCTGAAGGATATTGATCAACGGTGACGTATTTAAACACTTTCGGCTGAGAAAGCGAAGACACTATCTGCATTATCGATTTTTTATCTTTTGGCTGGAAACTTTCGGCTAACTTTAATAGTATAAGAATTATTTTTAAAAATTTTAAATGTTAAATTAAATTAAAATTTGATTTCTATTTTTGTTTAGTTTGGTTTTATTTTATGTGGGAATAAATATACACTTTATTCATGACAATTATTACATATAATATATATTTGCTTTTTGTGCGTGTGTGCGTGGATGTTTTTTGATATTCGAATGGAGTAAGGTACACAAAACGGCGATCTAATCATAAATGCTATTCATATAAATATTTTTTTGACTTTTTCATTAATTTCATTGGGTTTTGATGGTTTTGATGAGTAATGCTTATGTGTGTGATCAATATACACAGTGGCGGCGAAGGTATGGAGGAACTATATAGCAATAAATGTTCTTAGATATTTAAAGTACTTTGAATGGGCATCGTTCATTATGAGTAATAGGTCGGTGTTTGAGGTTTTTGATGATTCGTCATAGTACATTATGTTTCTCAACTTACGGAAGGTTGTATTCATTATATGCTCTATTGTTATCTATATTTCTAATATAGTAAAATTGCAGTTTTACATAGAACGCTTGTTTGATGTTTTTGTTGAAGTTTGCCGTCAATTTCGCGGGAGCGGAATCATTTTTGAAATTTTATGACTACAGAGTACGTTTGTGATCTGTCATGGATTCATCACGACTTTGTAAAGCTTGGGTTTTGTTGGTTGGTGATGTTGGTAGGGGATCACTTGGAGGATAGTAGAGGTTTCACAGAGAGAGGATTCGATTCTATTGGGATCGTTTCGGAAATAACTTTTGTGTTGCAGTTTGTTTGGTTCTTTTACTAATGAATTCTATTTTTTAGCGGATATTTGAATTTTTGAAATTACAGATAGCTTGGAAGCTACAGAGTAAATTTGAAATGCCGTTAAATATTGCTGTATGTACTTAGATAGTTTTTTTGGGGATCGGGGCATTTCTTTAATTAAGTTGTTTTGTTGGTTGTTCGGGTGGGAGACTGTAAATTGGTGGTGGTTTCGTTTGACTTGTTGTAGGTTGGATAAATGATTATGCTGGTTGTTCATTCAGGCACAATCTTTAACTCATAATAATGACGTTTTATATCAGGAAATTTACCATTACGAGAGCAACTTAATTAATTATAAATTTCTTTTAGGATGCTGATTGCTGAATATTTATTGCCAAAAAAAAAAAAAATAATTGTGCTGTCTTGTGCTTACCGCCTGACACTATATTTTTTACTAACAATTTACTAACCATCGACTACTTAGGTGTCTGTAACCGGGTCGATTCGGTTATTTTTTAGATTAAATAAATTTTGAGATGGTTTTTGTATTTTGGGATAAATTGGGATAATTAGACTATTTTCTACTAACTAGCTACTTATTACTAATTCTGTCATCTTACAGATTCCTGATTAGCTTAATAGTTTTATTTAATTCTAGTTGATAATAAATTGTAATCTGTTAATTTGTTTAGGTATTGGGGGTTATTAACCTGTGACACATTCATTATTGATATATTACCTTATAGATTCCAGATTAGCCATTTTTGAAACCAGATGTCTTTGTTTCATTTTTATTTTTATAAATAAACATATTTATTTTAGGTAATTGATGATAAAGTTATCTGTTGAAGAGGGGTTCCATCCGTTTGATACTACAATATTTGGATTCGATTTATTTTATTTTATTTGTTTTACGACTATCAAATTATAATTAATTTAGTTATAATAATCATTACATTACATTACATTTATTCTATTCAAGAATAATTTAACTATATCGTACAAAATAATAAATCTCTAACTCATAATAATGACGTTTTATTTCAGGAAATTTACCCTTCAGATGCCAACATAATTAATTATCAATTTTTTTAAGATGCCTTTATGCCTTTTACCTTTATTATAGGTGTGTGGTGGGCCGGCGTCGCGTTATTGTAAATTGATATGTATGGTATATACAATTAAATCACTCATAATAATGAAATTTCATTTCAGGACATTTATACTAAACTAATTAATCAATTAATTTTAAGGATGTTGATTGCTGATTATTTACATCTCGAAAAACAAAAATAATTGTGCCGTCTTGTGCTTTACTAACTATTGACTACTTAGGTGTCTGTAACCGGGTCAAGTCTATCATATCTACCAACCTTTCCTATCCCTCCATCTTGTTATATGTAAATCCCTGCTTAGTCTTGGCCGTACATTCTAATCAATCACTTTATTCATGACAATTATTATTTATTGTATGTATTGTGGCATTACTACTTGCCGTCGCAATCACTAATAGACTACCATGATGATGATGACAATAGTACGGAGTATTGTATATTTCAATATGTATGGGAATACTAACTTGTAAGTCCGTGAAGTTAGCCCGAAAAACCATCCCGAATTTTTTGGTGTATTTCTTGGCTAAAGTTTAGTCAACCCGAAAAAAAGTGTAGTAGTTACAAAAATGTAGTGCTATCCCGAAATCCCGAATTTTTTGAGCATTTCTTCCATAAAAGCAATTGTTACATAAAAATGTAGGATTATCCCGAATTTAAAATCTAATACAAATTTAATTTTAATTTACACATTTTTAATAAAAAAGAAAAATTTGAAAACTGTCAAAAATTGTTGCAACCTCTTATTGTGGACTAACCATGCAATATTATAATTTTATAAAAAACATTCTTAAAATTTTAAAAAGTTTAAAACCTAATGGAATAAAACATACAACAAAAATTTAAATTAGAAAATTAAGCTAAATCGAAAAGTGAATTGGCAATTCATGACAATAAAATAAGCAAACCATAATACCAGAGATAAATTGCACTAGCGGTATGTACGGCTATTTAGGTCTTAGCTGTGCTAATAAACCATGCGAATTTCATTTTCATATCAGGTGGAAAAATGATGTAAATGTTGATATGAATTTGTATGGATAAAGATTTCTCGAGTGAGAATTTCTAGCAAATTTTAAAATTATGTGGAGTTAATACCAGAGATAAATTGCACTAGCGGTATATACGGCTATTTAGGTGTTGGCTGTGTTAACAAACCATGAGAATTTCATTTTCATATCAGGTGGAAAAATGATGTAAATGTTGATATGAATTTGTATGGATAAAGATTTCTCGAGTGAGAATTTCTAGCAAATTTTAAAATTCTGTGGAGCTAATACCAGAGATAAATTGCACTAGCGGTATATACGGCTATTTAGGTGTTGGCTGTGCTAATAAACCATGCGAATTTCATTTTCATATCAGGTGGAAAAATGATGTAAATGTTGATATGAATTTGTATGGATAAAGATTTCTCGAGTGAGAATTTCTAGCAAATTTTAAAATTCTGTGGAGCTAATACCAGAGATAAATTGCACTAGCGGTATATACGGCTATTTAGGTGTTGGCTGTGCTAATAAACCATGCGAATTTCATTTTCATATCAGGTGGAAAAATGATGTAAATGTTGATATGAATTTGTATGGATAAAGATTTCTCGAGTGAGAATTTCTAGCAAATTTTAAAATTATGTGGAGCTAATACCAGAGATAAATTGCACTAGCGGTATATACGGCTATTTAGGTGTTGGCTGTGTTAACAAACCATGCGAATTTCATTTTCATATCAGGTGGAAAAATGATGTAAATGTTGATATGAATTTGTATGGATAAAGATTTCTCGAGTGAGAATTTCTAGCAAATTTTAAAATTCTGTGGAGCTAATACCAGAGATAAATTGCACTAGCGGTATATACGGCTATTTAGGTGTTGGCTGTGTTAACAAACCATGCGAATTTCATTTTCATATCAGGTGGAAAAATGATGTAAATGTTGATATGAATTTGTATGGATAAAGATTTCTCGAGTGAGAATTTCTAGCAAATTTTAAAATTCTGTGGAGCTAATACCAGAGATAAATTGCACTAGCGGTATATACGGCTATTTAGGTGTTGGCTGTGCTAATAAACCATGCGAATTTCATTTTCATATCAGGTGGAAAAATGATGTAAATGTTGATATGAATTTGTATGGATAAAGATTTCTCGAGTGAGAATTTCTAGCAAATTTTAAAATTCTGTGGAGCTAATACCAGAGATAAATTGCACTAGCGGTATATACGGCTATTTAGGTGTTGGCTGTGTTAACAAACCATGCGAATTTCATTTTCATATCAGGTGGAAAAATGATGTAAATGTTGATATGAATTTGTATGGATAAAGATTTCTCGAGTGAGAATTTCTAGCAAATTTTAAAATTCTGTGGAGCTAATACCAGAGATAAATTGCACTAGCGGTATATACGGCTATTTAGGTGTTGGCTGTGCTAATAAACCATGCGAATTTCATTTTCATATCAGGTGGAAAAATGATGTAAATGTTGATATGAATTTGTATGGATAAAGATTTCTCGAGTGAGAATTTCTAGCAAATTTTAAAATTCTGTGGAGCTAATACCAGAGATAAATTGCACTAGCGGTATATACGGCTATTTAGGTGTTGGCTGTGTTAACAAACCATGTGAATTTCATTTTCATATCAGGTGGAAAAATGATGTAAATGTTGATATGAATTTGTATGGATAAAGATTTCTCGAGTGAGAATTTCTAGCAAATTTTAAAATTCTGTGGAACTAATAAGGAAATGTCGAGAAATCTTTATCCATACAAATTCATATCAACATTTTCATCATTTTTCCACCTGATATGAAAATGAAATTCGCATGGTTTGTTAACACAGCCAACACCTAAATAGCCGTATATACCGCTAGTGCAATTTATCTCTGGTATTAGCTCCACAGAATTTTAAAATTTGCTAGAAATTCTCACTCGAGAAATCTTTATCCATACAAATTCATATCAACATTTACATCATTTTTCCACCTGATATGAAAATGAAATTCGCATGGTTTGTTAACACAGCCAACACCTAAATAGCCGTATATACCGCTAGTGCAATTTATCTCTGGTATTAGCTCCACAGAATTTTAAAATTTGCTAGAAATTCTCACTCGAGAAATCTTTATCCATACAAATTCATATCAACATTTACATCATTTTTCCACCTGATATGAAAATGAAATTCGCATGGTTTGTTAACACAGCCAACACCTAAATAGCCGTATATACCGCTAGTGCAATTTATCTCTGGTATTAGCTCCACAGAATTTTAAAATTTGCTAGAAATTCTCACTCGAGAAATTTTTATCCATACAAATTCTCATCAACATTTACATCATTTTTCCACCTGATATGAAAATGAAACTCGCATGGTTTGTTAACACAGCCAACACCTAAATAGCCGTATATACCGCTAGTGCAATTTATCTCTGGTATTAGCTCCACAGAATTTTAAAATTTGCTAGAAATTCTCACTCGAGAAATCTTTATCCATACAAATTCATATCAACATTTACATCATTTTTCCACCTGATATGAAAATGAAATTCGCATGGTTTGTTAACACAGCCAACACCTAAATAGCCGTATATACCGCTAGTGCAATTTATCTCTGGTATTAGCTCCACAGAATTTTAAAATTTGCTAGAAATTCTCACTCGAGAAATTTTTATCCATACAAATTCTCATCAACATTTACATCATTTTTCCACCTGATATGAAAATGAAATTCGCATGGTTTGTTAACACAGCCAACACCTAAATAGCCGTATATACCGCTAGTGCAATTTATCTCTGGTATTAGCTCCACAGAATTTTAAAATTTGCTAGAAATTCTCACTCGAGAAATCTTTATCCATACAAATTCACATCAACATTTACATCATTTTTCCACCTGATATGAAAATGAAATTCGCATGGTTTATTAGCACAGCCAACACTTAAATAGCCGTATATACCGCTAGTGCAATTTATTTCTGGTATTAGCTCCACAGAATTTTAAAATTTGCTAGAAATTCTCACTCGAGAAATCTTTATCCATACAAATTCATATCAACATTTACATCATTTTTCCACCTGATATGAAAATGAAATTCACATGGTTTGTTAACACAGCCAACACCTAAATAGCCGTATATACCGCTAGTGCAATTTATTTCTGGTATTAGCTCCACAGAATTTTAAAATTTGCTAGAAATTCTCACTCGAGAAATCTTTATCCATACAAATTCATATCAACATTTACATCATTTTTCCACCTGATATGAAAATGAAATTCACATGGTTTGTTAACACAGCCAACACCTAAATAGCCGTACATACCGCTAGTGCAATTTATCTCTGGTATTATGGTTTGCTTATTTTATTGTCATGAATTGCCAATTCACTTTTCGATTTAGCTTAATTTTCTAATTTAAATTTTTGTTGTATGTTTTATTCCATTAGGTTTTAAACTTTTTAAAATTTTAAGAATGTTTTTTATAAAATTATAATATTGCACGGTTAGTCCACAATAAGAGGTTGCAACAATTTTTGACAGTTTTCAAATTTTTCTTTTTTATTAAAAATGTGTAAATTAAAATTAAATTTGTATTAGATTTTAAATTCGGGATAATCCTACATTTTTATGTAACAATTGCTTTTATGGAAGAAATGCTCAAAAAATTCGGGATTTCGGGATAGCACTACATTTTTGTAACTACTACACTTTTTTCGGGTTGACTAGACTTTAGCCAAGAAATACACCAACAAATTCGGGATGGTTTTTCGGGCTAACTTCACCGACTTTAACTTGTATATTACGTTATATTTAAAAGGGTGCACATCAAAAATGAGTACATCACACCCCTCCACTCTCGATTAAGACACATACGGGGAAGGAGCGGTTTAAATTGATCAATTGATTGAGGTTGTTCTATCGGAATTATAGTTGTTTCATCCGATTGTTCAACAGTAGTTCGACGTTGTAACTGATCAACATGACGTATCATTGATTTACCTTGTTTGGTCTCTATAGTTTATGAAACAGGCCCTGTTGTTCTGGTAATGGAAGCCGGTATCCATTTCAGGCCCGACGAATAGTTTTGCGCCCAAACTGTGGAACCCTCAGACAGTTTTTGTGGCTAGTCAACCACTGGTTTGGTCTTGTGAACGCAAATATTGTCAGGATGAAGATGATCGAAGAAAGTTTGAATTCGACGATTAAATAGGAGTTCGACGGGTGATCTGCCGGTTGTAGTTGATGGCGTTGCATGATGGTGGTGCAGGAACTTGGATATCGCCAAATGATCTTGGATTTCGCCAAAACTCTCTTTCTTCACGAAATCTTGTGTTGCTTTGACCATTTTTACCGCCTGTCCATTTGAACGTGGATGCCATGAAGCCGCGTACACTGAACGACTACCATTCGTATCACAGAACTGTCAGAATTTTGCGGAATCGAACGCTGTACCATTGTCACTCTGGAATTCCATGAGTGGCAAATATCTTGCGAAGAGCCTGTATGCTACAAGCAGCTGAATTGTGGTTACTTGAACTATTTCCAACCACTTGGAATACTTATCGACTAGTATGAAATAAGTTTTAACGTGGTGAGGTCTGGCATAATCGATATGGATTCTCGACCAAGGTTTTGTCGTCTCCCTCCATGAGTGCACAGGAGCCTGTGCCACCTCTAGATGGCTTGATTGACACTTCTTACAAGTACGTACAACCTTTTCGATGTCCGCGTCTAGTTTGGGTCACCACACGTAATTTCTCGCCAGTGCCTTCATTCTCACAATACCTGGATGAGCCGTATGTAGAGCGGTGGTAAGCTATGGGACGCTCTTTCGTTCCCACTTGCTTCGCTGCTCGATAGGAACCCATCTCCAGATGACATTCGTGTGAAGCTATTGGTGCAAAGGTTCAGCAAGGGTTGCCTTATCTTGAATGAAAGAATAATAAAAATTAATTAAGCCTAGGAAAGCTTGAAGCTGTCCCTTATCCGTTGGTGGTGGGGTGCTTCTAATGGTGTCAATTTTCTGTTGCATTGGGTGTAGACCTCCGAAATCGATTCTATACTCGAGAAAATCGGTAGATGAACAACCAATTTGACATTTGTCTTGTTTCAGACGGATACCAGCCTGACTAAATCGTTAGAAAATATTAACGATTGTCGCCAATACTTTATGTTTATTTCAGTGATCGCATGAGAGTTTTTCTTTTCAAAATAAAAATATCATAAAGTTACAATTTAAATAAAAACTGTAACTTACATACAAAACGTTCGGGCGCCCATATTATTCACGTACGTTTCTGGAACCCTAGATCTATTTCCAAATTTTCTACTGCGTAGTTCATCTTTAATATACAGTAAGCAGTGCTTTAACTAATGGTAATATAATAATATTGCAGTATTATGAACCCAAGTTCCATGCCAATAGTATTGTCTTACATTGGGATATGCAGTTTCACTACAGGTGGCACCAAGATTGGTATTGTTTTATCGGTACCATATATCGTTTAGTAACTTGTCCAGTCATAATTTAATTTATTACAGTCCAACAAAATGGTGGTACACCTTTATGAAGGTGGTCCTTAGTACTACTTCTTTTAATTCCTTTATATTTCTAAACTTAATTTCTCATTTTTCTTTTATTTCCAGGTATGTTGGAATGCTAGTAAAATTTTTGGTTTTTGTGGAACACTTCACATACTATTTTTGAGTAAGTAAAGTTTTACCAAATATGATTTGCTTACCGAGGACAAGTCGGGTTTCCTGTCGGGTTTTTGATGATTGAGCTTAATAGTGAGTTTAATATGTACTACTAATAACTCTGGATATAACTAATATGAATCTTCGATTGATGAATGAATCTTGATTCTTTCAAGGTCATTCCGAATAAAATCTGTCAGTTTTATCGTACTACAAATAATTTTGGATATAATTAACATAAATCATCGGACGCCTTCGGATACCTATGGAACGAAAGATCGTGAAATTTTCGATTTTTTTATAATAACATGAACAAATTTTGGCCAATTTGAATCATATTTGGCCCAGGTTACTTCAAAAATACTACCAGTAACTCTGTGTATAAACTATATGAAACATGAAAAGCTTTCGAAAACGTCCCGATTGAAAAAAATCATTCAAATTATAATAGTAAAAACAAATTGAAAAACGCTGAACGCTGAGAATTGAAAAATTGTAACTTCGGTTCATTATCAAAAGAAAAGTAGTCAGGGGGTGTAATTGTTGTGGCCAAAACCACATTGGGAGTTAGTCCCAATCAATCAGTCCGTCTGTGTTCTACAGCTTTGTTTGAAAACTGCTGTTTGTCAAAAACGGGAGATTCGATTTTCGATAACTTTGTAGCACAAATGTGAAGCATGAATTTGCTCATTCGTATGGACCTGCGATTTAGGATATAACCATATTTTAAATCGCTACCGTATAGCTGTTGGTATTATGTACATGTTATCGATATCCATATCATTCAGTTTAGGACCGCACAAGGTTTTGTTTTGGAATAAGGAAAGACTAATGCTTCTGCCACACCAAAATTCGCCCCAAGCAGTGACTTTCTCGTAATGCATTTCGTGTTAGTGTATCTCGTGTGGATTGGTATCGCTCACGTCGACCCGATGATTTTGCCATAAATCCGATAATTTTGCACCTCACGTATTCTTTTATCCAAAAATGGGTCTCGTTCTGGCGCATTTTGGGCAACTTCCAGCTATATACACTGTGGTGCAGAACTATAAATGCCTCTACTTTTTAACACACTCTTTGATTCCAAGAAAGTTTGAGGTGAAGCCAATGGGGCAGTATAAAAAGGCATAGTAAAACAACAAAATTTACAAAGAAAATTTCAAAATGTATTTCAAAGGCCCCTCCAGTCAGAATCAATACCGTCCGGACCGTCTAAATTACATTTTTTCTCATCTGAAAAAAATTATCTAAACATTTTTGTCAATGGAAATTTAAAATATTAAAAGAAATATAGTTTTCAAACTGCTAGAATGGTTTACCTTTTTCCAATCCGTACTCATATTCCTTCGTCCGAAACAATTCGGTTTTAAAACAATCTTCATATCTTGCTCGATAACAGCTTAAGTGCGTGCCGAGATTATTGCCTCATCATAAAGAAGCCCGCCTCGAATTCAGATGTATATACGTTCAATATTTCATTTGCGATTGTCCCAACGGAACCTAACAGTAAGCCACCTCACGGAAACGATCCAGATTTTCTTTACGTTTGCGGACAAATAGTTCATCCGGATTGAAACAGTATATTTTGAAGGAAATAAACTCAGAAAACTTTCCTAGATGTTCAAGTTGGATCCTAATGATGCAGTTGATCAACCAGTGAACCTTTCAGAGATTAAGCAGTTCTTTAACGATAACTATTATAATTATCAACCATCCGCATGCAAAATAAAATAAAATGCTTCATGAAGTAGAAAAATATGCCAATGAAACTACCGAAGCAGAAGGATTTGAGCCAACCGAGGTGGCATTAGCACTAATTTATGATACAGAAAATAACCAAAAGCGGTACAATGCTCCAATGGTTAACGAGTTGGTCATAACGTATCAAAGCTGGCTCATGCTTCAGCCAGGCCAACTAAAATTTAAACGAGTATACCACTGGCCATGCGATATCCTCATTTAGATACCATAATGTACCAGATTGTTTTTCCGATGTGTCACCGAGTATCTAAACGCAAGACGTTTAACCCAGCAATACGTAGTTGAGGCTTATGTTTGCGCAGCCAACCATTTTAATTGTGACACAGACTCTGAAAGCATGCAGGTTGAAAAATCTGTAATATTGCTATCTAGCTTTCAGGGTGGGCACTAGAATATTCTGGTAATGCTATGGCATAATTGTTGCAAAGTATAAAAAGCCGAATCATTTTGTCATCATGACCTGAAAACATAAAGGAAAAAAATCGTGGAAAACCTTGAGCCATGGCAAACAGTAGAACATCGGTCAGACTTGATAGCCAGAGTTTTTGGCTAAAGTTAAATAATTTGGTAGCAGAAATTGTGAAAAATCTTCTTTTGGAACTGTGGGGCGACCGTTCACTTAATAGAATTTCAAACGTGAAGATTGCCACTTGCTTACATTTTAATCATTCAAAATTACGAACGGACATCGACAAAATTGTTAATGCTGAAATTACTGACCTTGGGCTATCGTCTCGTTATCGCCTCCGTAATCTTAACAATCCATGCATGATGCAAGGGAAATGCTCCGAAGAAGAAATGTCAATGGAGATCCCAAGTATAAAACAGGAGAGATAGACGAAATACTAGTTTTCCCCTTACAATCCATACCTTTGTCTAAAATATAATTACCGTATCCACTTTGAAATAAATTTTAATTTGTGTAAAAATAAAATTATCCATATGTCAGCCAGCGGAAGTATTGATAAATCTCCGTTCACTATGTTTGGTATCAAATGTTGTCAAACATATCAGGAAGTATAGTTTAGATGATTTATCTTGACAAAAAACTATGGAAGACGTCAAATCGTATGCTGTATCTGTTCAAATGAGACAGCTTTTTACATATGTTTGTGTCTTTTTATCGTCATCTAAGAAAGACCGAAATTATATGCCGCAAACTTCACGTAAGGGATGAGCCTTGCGCCAATAAGTCAAGTGTATTTCACAAAATTATTGATGCAACTGAAGCGGAAACCTGAAAGCCAAAACTTTATTTTCTAAATGATTATCCTGGAAGTAGTGGAAAAACTTATTTCTATTAAACTGGAATGGTTGCGCCAATTTATTAATTAATGATAGAGTATATGTCTACTTCGCCATGCAAAACTGTTCTCAATACAATTATCAAGTTGCTGCTGGAAGTTATGGAAACAAGTGTTTCTTTTGACGAAAAGATCAAGCTAATTGATAGGGATTTCCGTCAATCAGAAAATTTAATTTGTTTTAAGTAATTTTATACCCAAAGAACGTAAATGTGGACAGAATCAATAATAAAATTATTGGCTTGCTTCCAGAGCAAAGTCGAGTATATTTAAGTGATAAAATCGATACAGAAGATGAAAATGAGTGTCTTAACTATCCACTAAGATATTTGAATTTTATCAAACCGGCTGGGCTACATCAACTCACTCTGAATTTTAAAGTTGGACCTACAGTCATGCTTATTCAGAATTTCAACACTAAACAAGGTTATGCAATGGGACATGATTAGTGGTGAAAAACATGAAAGATAACGTGATTGAGGCACAAGAATCAGGCAGATTTAACTTTATAAATTTGGATATTGTTGATCCTTAATCCGAGGTACTACCAGTAAAAAAAAGTTTTCCGTCAGGTTTACTACATATCCAATTTGGACAAATATATTCTAAGTACCAGTCTTGCTGACCTTTTCATCAGAATGGATTGACTTATGATTCAAATGTATTTCATTCACCAATAGCTTGTTCGAGTCACCATCATTGCTTTGCTCTTTTTGTGCTCAATATTCGAGCATTTATTCACAAAATTCTGCTTTCAGGGTGATGTGCTGTTTTATGGGCTTGTTACAACCAGAAAATTAAATTTTGCTTGCAGCAATATATACTCACCTCTCTCCAAATTTTCCAAATAAAAAATTGTTCGTTTTACAAAATTTGGGCGGTTCATATTGACGTCTCTAGCTGGCTTTAAATAAAACAAATAAGTTTATCAATTTCTAACAAAATATTATTTGCATATGTTTTTACAAATAAATCAGTCATGGTTCTCCAATCGTTCATCAAAATCATCCTGAAAACCGTTTAATAAATAAAATAATTCGATTGGTTTGCCATGCGAAAGAAATCGATTTTCTCTGTCGTGTCATTAACGAATGTTATTTTAATTTTAAATTCTTCCCAAGAATATTCCAATTGTTTTCCATCTAATACACTGATATACGGAATTACATGAGTTGGAATGTCGTATTCCATTTCTAGATCAAAATCGAAATTAAAAGCTTCCGTTCGAAAGAATTCCGAAAATAATTCGAAATATATTAATTCCGTATACATTGGCGAGAGTAGCATTAACCGGGAACCATTGATAAGGGTTTTTGTAGAAATTTCTATTATCGCTTGTGTAGATAGCCAACCGTCATATTCAACGGTACAAGTGGCTTTTAAATTTTGAATAATTTGGAGTAGTTCCGGAGAATAAGTAACGTTTCTAAGGATTAGATAATTTACATCAACCGGTAGATTATTTTAAATGTTATCAGCGACTGGAATAAAATTAGTTTTAGACCTCAACCAATACATGTTCAGTACACTTCTGTACCATATTTTGGAATAAATGGACCTTAAAATCCATGTTGCTAAATTTAATTTTGGCTAGGTTAAACTTTAAGGGAGGTAATTTATTTAGGTCTGAGTATAAAATTTTACAATTGTTAAACTGTACCCTCCCTTGGCTACTGAAACTATTTAAAATCGACAACATGGTCTTAATTTTAAGCTGCACATGACCAATATAAAAACATCGACTACGAAGGGGCTGAGTAGAAATCATTCTAGTGGGATTTAAGTCTCATCCATAAATCGTAATTTTTTTGGTTTCCGGGATCCTTTCCATAATTGTAAACAGTTTGTCTAGGTCAAATGGAATATTTACAAATTTAACATGCGATTCAATGAAATTAAATGGAAGTGTTTCAAATTTTAAATGACAACCCTTCAAATAGATGGTCCAATTTTTTTCTCGGAATACAGGCAGATGTAAATTTATGAACATATTCGTAAACCCAACCGTAATTTTCGTATGTCGATTAAATTTGTAGTGTTCACCGATATTTACGGGCTCTGTTATTTCACATTTATCAAAGATTACAGTTGAACCTTGATCTAAACTGTTTAAAATGGCGACTAAATGGTGCATGCTAAATTTCATATCGTGGTAATATAATTCTGTTAGGGTGTTTACAACTTTTCGACTCAACACGTTCAAATTTAGCAAGATATTACATTTGTAAAAATGAAGTTCGTTCTTGCGAGATGTTTTACCTAACATGTTTAATAAGGTTTGCACTTCCAGCCTTGATTCTACAAATTCGATATATTTTATCGAGATTCTTGAATTTTTGGTACTAAGCGTATGTTCCTCAACTGATGAAATATAAGAATTATCCTGGATAAGGCTACGTAGAGCAAAGGTTGCGAATGTGTCTTACTGTCTTTGTAAACAATTGCATCAAACATTCCTTGCGATTTGTAACGGTTGTCCATACGTCCATAGAAACGGACAATCCCAAAAATTATAAGATATAAAAATTATGATCTGGGAAAACAGTTAACCGAAACAAGAGGGAAATGGTTACTTTACATATCCCTTTTAGGATTGAAGAACTGATGTTCTTACAGATATGAAATTTTTGCGTGTTTTCGATAACAATGAAGGCTTTGTAATGGAGCGGAGAAAATAATTCAAATCTAATTTATACCAGCATCTTCATCAAGTCCCGTATATTCAGGAATCATTCATGTCTCAGCAGGAGAGGAGATTATTCATACTGCGGCTAAAATTACCCTTTCCAGTTTCCAAACGCCATTATCTAACGAGATCGAGAGTTTATTTTAGATCTTTATTCAAGTCTGTCAAGATGATACTCATCGATGAAGTCAGCATAATTGGGACGGAAATGATAGAACGCGTAGATTTGTGACTAAAAAAAATAACGGGAAATTATGATGCCGCTTTTGGTGGATTTCACATCACTTTTATTGGTGATTTGAGGCAGTTTCCACCAGTTAGAGAGTTAGAGCCACTCCCATTTGGAACCAAAAAATACATTGGATCAATGGTCAGCAGTTATGGAAGGGAATTGTTTTTATAAATTGACCGACGTTACGAGGCAGGAGAATGCTGAATTCTCATCATTATTAACAAAGGTTGGCAATGGAGATCGATTGGATTAACAAGAGTTTAAACTGATTGATTCGAGAATCCGTTCAGATATTGAAGTGGAGGAACGCTGTCCTAATATAATTCGATTATTCAATTTGAGAATCTTGAGTGGATCTAGTAAAGTGGTTTTTTGTAATGCTTGATGCCAATGTTTTGTTCTAACTTGGTTTATAACTCTGTTCTAATTGTAATAGGCTGCAATATTGTTACTGCGCGTGCTCATTTTTATTTTTACACACATGATGCTGAATAACTTAACGTGTTAACTAGGAACATGATCTTTAGAACTTTCTGGGCAATTATCGAACCTCATCCAACTTCTTAAAACACGTTATCCCTCTTGGAGCAGACGTTTTAAGGCTGCCGTATGTGCAAACAGGGAACACAAATAAAGTTTTCTTGCTCTTGTTTAAGAGCTTCTTCAAGATCTATTTATCAACTGCTGGTGATTCGCGGTCTGAATTCTCCTTAATTGATATTTTATGATCAATGCACCTGCAGGTAATTGACTCGGACCCATTTTACTTAAAATCAATACTAATCTAAAATACAAAAAAATATTAAAACGAAAGCAACTATGGAAATTCCACCTTCGTCACAGGAACAATCTCAGCTAAATAAGGAAAGAAAAGAAATCGAATTTTGAATGGAGTTTTGACGAATCTGTTTACTTATCTTCAATCTTGCAATGGACTTCTTAACTCTGCACCAGCGCATGAGCGATCCTCATTGCTATGTTGATTCGAAAACATATTTCATTTTGGGTACTCAGTCGATCATGACCACACCCTTGCTCTCGCTTCCACAATGAGCAGTCTTCCTCTAACCTTACGGGGGCTCAACTGTGAAAACCTGTTAATTTGGCCTTTTGTATGACTAAGCTGTAGAATAATAATGGCTATTTTTATCAATTGGGAACGATAACTCGCACTGATTATAGCTATCAATACTCGTCCACTAGCTAATTCGATATAGCATGACGCTAGGTAGAATTTGATTTACTTGTGGCAAAATTTTCACTTACCTAGGAAACAGAGGAAAAATCAAAATTTCACCCTCACAATTTCATCAAAGTTTATCTATAATTTAGGGTTAGGGGTTCATTATATTTGCGTGAACAGACCGTATCATTTTATTATTCTGCGTTCAAACTGTTGGTTGTTTATTTTAAATATGAACTATCGACACATTTAAGCTGGTTTATGATAGAGCACTTCTTTACTGACATTTTCAGTTGATTTGCTTGAAATGATAAAATAAAATGAATCTGGATTATCAACCATTTTTGCTGATTTATAAAAATAATTCGAATCTACATATATTGTCGACATTTTTGGACCGAATTGTTTATATTGACAATTTGAATCTATAGTATTGACATTTTTTATAATGATACTTTGAATTTTCATTATCGATATTTTCCGATCGACTGCTTTCGTTTTTACAGTCGGATCTGACTGACTGAACAAGTTCAACAATTAAGTCGATTTTTGAAGTTTTTGCCTTATATTTATACTACAAAGTGGCTAAATCAAATTTTATTGTAAATTTGCACACATGTCAATTTTCAGAACAACAGTTTCTATCAAAATTTGGAAGTGATTAGTCCAGGCTGCCATCTAATTTTTTCAAAGTATCCCGATTTTATTGAGTATATCTTCGGTGTCCCCAGGAAGTTTTGTCTTTCTATTAAAATTTCAGAGAAATCGGTCCCCAGATTCGGGAGCTGCCCTTGGTATCATGTTGCTTCTAAATTATGGTTTCTGTGTACACCTAAGTAAAATCTTCAGAGTGCAATTTAACAAAAGGCATAACACGTCACCAGCGAAAATAACAGTTTTACAAATTAAAAATACTCGTGGTACAGTTAGAAGACAGCGAAACTTCAGGTTTTGTCTCTTAATAGTTGCCAATTGATTGTGTTACAGTAGGTTATAGTCTCCCTCTCGACGAATAAGATAAATCCCGATAGGAGTCTAACAGATTTAAATTTCATGGTTTGATTCATCATCTGGGCCATCAGGCTCCACATATTCTCCTTGGAATGGCGTTTGCGTTACATGTGATATTTACATACAATGCTTTGATTCCTGTCGGTTGTAGACACTTCATAGGTCGCAGAAAATATACCTTCATTCATTTAAAAAAATCCATATATTCTTGGAGCGAATTTTTTTGAAAAAAATTTCTCCGCAGAATTCTTTGGACGTGTATTACCAAGACTAAATTTTCCACTTGAAAAGTTCTCTGCCTTCGTCGTGTTCTGTCCCATGATTCTTTAATTCGATCTTGCGACAGTTCGAGGCGCTCCTGGGCATCATCAAAATGTTGCATTTTACACAAATCTGGAGATATTTGAGGACCAAAATTTTGAGATCCGGTTGTTGGTATATGTCTTTGCTTACTTCTTCCAAGCATTGAAGTTCACGAATAAAATTTAACCATGCAGGAGTTGCTCCAGTAGAGTCATTTTGCTGATAATTCTCTAATACAGTCGCGTTGGTATCTCTCTATGTTGGAGTACAAACCGGCGACCATTATCCGAGATTAACATTCAAATCTTTGTAGTGTCATTGGTGTTCTCATTAAACCTGTTGGTTTTAAATTATTTGGTTTATATTTTTAGCTTGACGAATACGACTCAACATAAGATGCGATAAATTTGCGCATTCCCGCCCGAAAATATTCTGTTCGAATATCATTAGTTGTGTTTTCGATGACATAGCCCCGCAGTTGGATCATTAAGATATTTGTTTAATATGAAATCCCGTGAATCATTTGTTATAACAAGCTGAACTTTGGAATGCAAGTCCGCTAAATATCGATATAAAACTCCCTGATCCAGTTTTCTCTATCTGAATCACCATTTTGCTATCCATAATTTTTCTTAAGTCTTCATTGGCCAACTGTGTTTCCCTTAGGCGAGCTGAATTAAGTACAAGGCGGAAAATCGATGCTGAAAGGATCGAGCGTTTGGTGATCTGTCCCTATCGTTATATCAGCCCCACCAGCATAACCTCTAAATTTGTGAAGTGTCCAGACAACGTGTCCAGTTTTATTACCATTCTTCAATATCCATTCTTTTTCATTTTCCCGAATACATTTTTTCCCCGGAGTCCTTTTATACGATGGACCTGCAATTCGATGGGTGTCAACAGTGTATGCGACACAAGTACTAGGCTCCTTCTACAATGCAAATATTTCTTCGTTCTGAATAATGAGATTATTGATTACTGTTAAGACTGTATCGTCACCGCTTCTCCTATAGCTAGGTTTGCGAATTCATAAATAAACTAGAGCCAAAATCAAATCAAAGTTCAAATCTAGTAAAATAAAATTTTAGGCCGTTAGCAACACAAATTTTAAATATTTTTGAGGATGCTATGCTGAGGTTGGCAGCTGATTCTTCAATTTTCATTCCAAATGAACCACGAACAAATATTCCAAAAATGGTCGCTCTAGTGATATATCTAAGTACTCGTCGTAGTCGTTCATATTACTCAGCGACAACGAATCAAATTTGGCCTTTAAAGGATTATGAACATTTAAGTACGCAGCATTAGTATCAGTTGAAGTACTTGAAACCTCAGAATATATTTGTTTTGAAATACAATTTTGCAGTTGCTTTTAATATGACCGACACTTCCACATGAATAACACTGTCCTTTTCATTTTGCGGCAAACTCCATACGAAACACCTTGCTTTTTTACAGATACTAGTAATTTCTGAGTTAATTTCGTCGAGTTCGTCTTTTATTCGTGGCGCTTGCAATAATTCATTAAAAGTTGTAATAGAATCTCGTTTGATTGTGAATCGAATTTGTTTTGATAATCGTCCGTATATCATATCCAGTTGAATCGATTCATTCAAAGTACCTAAACAGATATCAGCAAATTTGTTGTTTAGGGTCGATTAGTTATATCCTTATGAATTATCACTGCATCCAGGCAAGCGTCAACAATTGAATCCTAATCAGCACGGAACCGTGTAATTTGCAAAATTTCCTGATTGCACTGAAGTTTACGCAACTTACCAATACAATACATTGCGCATGTGACGAGTACGCTTATTATAAAACAGCACTGTTATCTGGAGTAGAACGAAAGAGATAACTTTATGAATTGTCAACGAAAAACGAACGGCATATTCTACTGACCATATTTTATGCCGACGATTGGCTAAAATTTTCCAATCATATCACATTTCTGATATTATTCAATTTGATTTAATTTGATTTTTATTAGTTTGCACAGTTGTGCAAATTTTTGTAGAAAAATAATTTTTACATTTTTTACATAAATAATTGTAAAATATTGTAAATAATTGTTTATAATTTAATCAGTGCCATCTACCGTAAATACATTTTTTTATAAATTACTATTTGAAAGTTAATAATAATATCGATGTTCTCTATCTGGTTTATAGTATCATGCTTAATTTAAAATTAATTTAAAAATTGATTAGAACTGAGTTGAATTAAAATTTTATTAAAATGAAAATTCATTAATTCGGTTTGTTTCTCAACTAAAAATAGCAAAGATTTGTTTACATAACATTGTAATTTTAAAAAAGATGGCGCTACATTTTTTGTTATTTTTTACATTTTATAATTTCATGATCTGCAGAATACTAGGTTGAGAACTGACACACAAAATTTTAAAAATACCCTAATTTACTGAAAATTTGCACACTTTTTATTGAAATTTGAAAGTATTCGGACTCCGGGGTCGATAATCTGGATGCCACTTAACACGTAAAGTCTGGATGAAACATGTAAAGCATTTACTTAACAAATTTTAATTTTTTTATAGATTAGATGTTTAATTTGCGATTACTTTTATTTAAATTACTTACCATTAAACACATGCGTGCGATTTGCTCCTTAACACAAGATGTGCTCGTTAAGGTTGGGGTTTTGTAAATAATTAAACATTTTCTAGAATGATTGTGACTTATATTTAAATTCATATTACAATTAAGGTTTACAAAATAATTAAGAATGGTCGATAATAAACTCGTCGTCTGAATCTTCTGGCAAATCATTCAGCAGATAAAATAAATCGATCGGTTCTCCAAACCGTAAAAATTCTAATTTTACTGTTACGTCATCGATCGAAACCAATTTTACTTTGAATTCGTCGAAAAAATACTGTACATCTACTGGTTTTCGGTATGGGATCAGATGCGTTGGCAGATCGTATTCCGTTTCAAAATTTAAATTTTTTGAATGTAATAGGGGTCGAAAATATTCAGCAAATAATTCGAAATAAACTGACCGTGTAACAGCATGTGATAATAATATTAATTGATCACGCCTTACACGGGTTTTCATACATATATCTATGAATGCGCGGTTGGTTAGTTCACCATCATATTCAACAATACATTTGTCATTTAATTGTTGTAGACACTGTAAAACACCGGGGGAGTAGACAACATTATAAAATTTTATATGACCTAAATTCACAGATTCCTTTGATAACATTTCCTCTGGTACTGTGGTAAAATTACAATTTTCAACTACAACACCAACTGTTTCTGAAAACTTTTGAACGATAATTTTAAATAACGTTGCGTCAAATTCAATATGTACGAAACACACGGTTGCTAACTGTAGTGTTATGTTAGGATGTTCAAATGGCTTTGTGCAAACAAATTTGCAATTTTTGAACTCTATATCGCAAAGGCTACCAACATTTTTAGCAATCGTTAAAAATATCGCAATATCCAATTGCATATCTTCAAAAGAGATTCTTTTAATTTTAATTGGTAGATCTGAAAAAACCTCGTTTCCACTCGGTGCTCGGGTAAAATTACAATTTTCAACTCTAACAGCGACCGTTTTTGAAAACTTTTGAACGATAATTTTAAATAAAGTTACATCAAATTTCATATCTATGAAACACACCGTTGCTAAACGTAGTGTTGTGTTCGGAAGTTCATATGGCTTTGTGCAAACAAATTTGCATTTTTTGAACTTTATACCGCAAAGATTATGAAAATTTTCAGAAATCTTTAAAAATATCACCACATCCAATTGCATGTTTTTAAAATAGGTTCGTTTTATTTTAATAGGTTGTATTAAAAAGACCTCGTCCACGAGCTTGACATCACATTTAGTGAAGTCCACCCTCGTTTTGTCTGAAATTTTTTCCAAGATTAGGACCAGTACCTTTAAATCGAAAAAAACGTCTCGGAAATTGATACATCTTGGTTTAATCGTAATATCTGGAATCAGATTTAATCTCGTAAAATCAAAATTACAATTTCTAAATTCAATTTCTGATGTTTCACTAAAATTTGCGAATAGTTTCAAGTGGTTCGCGGAATCAAATGGTATATTTTCAAATATGTTAGTCGAATCGATCAAATTATTCGGAATAAGGTCAGTGTGAAATTTTAATTGACAATTGTACAGATAGACCGTCCATTTTTTTTGTTTGAATATAAACATCTGTAAATCTACAGACATATTAAGCAGACGAATTCTAATTTTCAATTCCTGATTAAAATTGTACTGTTTGGTACACGGATTGATTATTTCACATCGGCAAAAATTTATAACTGAGTTTTGATCTAAAATATTTAAAAGAGCTATCAGATGGTTTGAATCAAGTCGCATATCTTCAAAACGTAAATTAGTCAAACTTACCAATGAACTATGATGCATCAAATCGAGATTCAATAGCAGATTGCAACTTTTAACAAGAATTCTTGCCGTACTTGCCATTTTACCTAAAACGTTAAGTAATGTTTGCATTTCAAACCTATATTTTTTAAATTGGATGTACTCAATCCGACTTGTTGCATTCGCGGCGGCATCGCTAAATTCGTCTATCGGGAAAATATAACAATCTACAAACCATACCATCGATGTATTAGGTAATTTTCTGAGAATTGTGTGCATTGAAAAGGAATCTACTGTTGTATTTTGAAATACTAGTTTTACGGGTTTCGGCCTAAAGTGTTCGTATTCTTTGTATTCGAAACGTAAATGACAATTGTCGAATATAATTTGATTTTGAATTTCGCAATTTTGTAAAATTTGAAAAATGGTTTTTAATTTTATTTCCGAGTTTATAAAGCCAAGATTATTTCTAACTGTAAAATACCATGGTTCGTTACTGTGACCGTGAGAGAAAGTGCAAGAATTTATTGAAATATCGTAAGCGCACTGTTTTATCTCGTTCGGTCGCCGTTCTAGTTTCGGCAAATTATTGTGAATACGGCAACCAAAAATATTCAGAAATTCAACATTTTTTAAAATAGTGATTGCGTTAAGTTCAAGGTCCATGTCGCAGAAGCGAAGAACTCTTTTTTTTGAATGGTTTGGGAATTCTTCCATGTTATTTATAACATTAATTTTACATCTTCTAAATTCATGGCGATTTCCATCTGACTGGCCGAGAATCGCAATAAATGTATTTAAATTAAAACTAATTTTTTCAAAAACCAATTCGCCCTCACGCATCATACTCAACAGAGAACGAAAAATATTTGTTGGCACCAGATTCAAACCAAATTCGTAAAGTGTCAGTCGTGATAAATCATCTTCAAATTGGCCCACCATAAAATTTTCTACAACATATTTCAGTATGGCATTCGTTTGTAGTGGTGAAGAATTTGTTTCAGATTTTACAATCAAATCTGTGAACTTTGTACAATCAGTTAGGGAATCAAGTGAACCATCAACATTGAAATTCACTGAATAATTCTGAGTTGCGTATTTTGAGCCATAGTATAAAAAAGTCATGGGGATTGGCTCGTAATGATGGATTGCGCAAAAATTGACTTTTTCGTTCTTTCCTTTAAAGTCAATATGAATTATATCGTGGTAATGAAACTTAATATTGTATAAATGTGAAAGTGTTCGAATTTCATTCATCGGCAGAATATTCGGAATGCCCCATTTTTTAATTAATTTGTGGAATTTTTTTATTGCATAGCGAAGTACCTCGCTCGATCTGAATTCCATGAAATCAATGAATTTTTCTGAATGCCTCTTATAATATAATGAAAGTTTTTTCTCTAGAAACTGCTGTATATCGTGATGTAAGTGCTCGTCCCAATAAAAATTATTACAGCGCGTATTGGCCATTTCTAGAGATAAAACATCTTCAAGGTCTAAATATTTTAAAAATTTGCCGTGAAATGCAGTCAGAATATGTATATCGAACTCTGATTGTGCCTGCTTCGCCATTTTGTGAGGATGCTGTAAGAATAGTGAGGTCGAATCTGCAGTTCTAAACATCTCATCAATTTTTAACTTTTCATCATCATCTAGGCCAGATCGAAAATGAAATAGGAAAAAGTTAGATCCAATGTTGGAAGACGTGGTGCAATTGTATTTCAATGCATAATTCGTTGCCTTCATAATTTTAAGTTGTTTTTCAATCCATTCCTATAAGTATAATAAGAGACAGGTTTAATGAAAACGTAATACGAAAATTTACACAAAACTATCAAACCTTATGATGTGGGTATTGCACATAGTACGTGTAGTCGTTTAGCCACGGCATTTTGAAACTAGTTATTTCACTTGTGTTGCATATAAAATCCATTGCTGTATCAAATTGAGCCTCATCTCCTCCAATTTCTATTTCTACAGTAGTGTTAAAATGGCCATTGTTTGGTTTAGGCTGGATAAGGAGCTCCGACCCACACTTTTCATTCACAATCTGTGTTTGACAAAAGAAAATAGGAATACTTTAGTTTACATAAAAATTTATTAAGTTCGTCAAAGAGTATACTAAATTGTAATTTCTAACATAATATTTGGAGTTTACTCCTTAAGAATCGATTTTCATATAAGGAACGCGGTATGAAAAAAATATGAGTAGTAAAATCTATTGAACGAATGACCTCGTTACTTTTTTTGTGCGCAACCTATTCTGCGCAACTTTCACTTTTAATTTAATTTTCGTGTGATTTTTATGTTCGGCGTTGGTTCGTTAGTCAATAATTCGATAAAATGCATAATATGCAATGTATATGTAAATTAGTGATTATATAATTTAACTCTTCTTTCTCATTGAATTATAAATTGATTCTTATTCGGTGTTCGTTTTTATACTTGATTTTTTCTTCAATTGGTTTTAGTTCATTAGCAATAGCAAGAGGAGAAGTATTATTGTTTGCCACCGGAACATTTTTTTAGATTTACGTAATTACGTAAAAATAATTTTATTATTTTTTTAATAATTCAAATATCTTAACTACATTTGATACACTCTATACAGAATTAGTAGAACTAATAGATAAAATAAAATATGTATTTGCACTGCGTATATCCCTTTTGTGTTTTACTAACACATTTGTGCGGGTAGGGCAAAAGTACTATGTCAAAAATTTATTTTTGTACGTGTTTTCAACCAATTTACACATTTGTGAATTCCTTTTTAACTTATTTTCGTCGGAAAAAAACACTATATCTTTACACACAATTGTGTTGGTTTTACTTTAAATCAAGCGAAATTGTTTATCAACAACGCCATTAAGTACTGTGGTTTTTTACTCACACATTTGTGTGGGTTGGACTAAAATTGAGCCAATTTTTTTGTTTTCTTGGTTGAAAAAGGGATATCAGTAAACCTGTCACTTGATTGAAATTTCATTTAAGATTTTCCGACATTTTAATAAAAATTTAAAATATTGTTTTAAAATATTAATATCCTAATAACTAAAATTTAAAGTGGTGAAATAGACAATGTATTTTAAAATTTTCTAATAATTTAATATTGAAATTATACCCACAGGAAAACTTAACCACAAACTTGAATGTAAACTTTTTATGTCTTTTATGTAAAATTTGATTCAAAGTTCCATGAAAATTTAAAACAGCTAGATGCCCAACCACATAAATAGTGATCTGAGAAATATGCATAAACAAATAAACAGCAAAAAATCTAAACCACCTCCAAAACTCCAGCCGAGAAACGGCGAACGTACAGACTAAAAAAAAAATAGTGAGTGGAGAACAAAATCCGTCCAAGTCCGTTGTACCCGCAATTACTGCACAGTTGGCGCCATCAAGTCCTGATATGGGACCCATCATCATACAGCATGAAACAGCATTGAAACTGTACCATCTATGCCATCGAATAGAAAACGAAAAACTGAAGAAAGTATTAAGGTATCGAGTAAATACAATCGTCAATTGAATAGACTGGAACAACGTTCAACAGAAGTTGATATTTTCGATGAAATCCGCCAACTTCCAAGCCAATCCATACAGTCTCCATACTTGTTCAATGATGAAATACAACAGGTATTGAATCAACAAATAGAAAATAGAGATTTTATTGAGTTGATACAACCGCAAAATCTTCATGATGGTGATGATGGCGAGTATGCAGAGTCATTCATTGAAGATGAACAAATTGATAATGAAAATGATCAATTTAGATGAGATTTTACTAGCAGAAGATAATATAGCGGCTATCGTTTGCATTAATCAGCGTATAAACTTTTCCAAAAGATGTTCGTGGAAAATGATTTTGGTCACGTCTAGAATGTTTGTGATCGTCAATGGTTCTTAAGTGATCTGAAAATTGGACGACTTGAAGATGAAAATCTCCTGAAGCAAATTACGGTATGTCGAAATTTTATTTTTTTAATTTATTTAATTAATTCCTTAATTATTTTTTTTAACGTTGCTGACGTCAAGATGTGTAAGACTTGCAATGCCAGTGTTAAAAATTGCAAAATCCCGTCTTTGGCAACCTTCAATGGTTTTAAATATCCAGATAGACCAGCGTACTTACCAGAATTAGAAAACAGTGCTGAAAGTTTTATATCACCGCGACCCCCTTTTATGCAGATACGTAGAATGCGACATTGTAACGGTCAGTTCGCTATAACCGGGCAAATAATTAACGTACCTGTTTCAGTTAAAAATATGATAAAGCCAGGCCACTAGATGGTGAAGAAGGAGATTTTTGTATTAATGTACTCATAAAAAAAGCTTATTCATAGAACGAGTTACCTTTATGGGCTGGTTAGAAGATCTGTCATCAATCAATGGTTAACATATCTGGTCCAGACACCTTTATATAGGTATTTTATATCAAAGTAGATGGTTCCTGATTACACCGATTCTGCAGATCACACCATACCTGTTGACCTTGACTCTGCACAAACGCGAATACATATTGATGAATTAAGTGAGCACATTACAATTGATGAAAGTCTTATAAACCAACAACAGCAAACTATTATGTTGAACGAAGATAGATTCTTTCACATCGCTCCAGGTGAAAACAAAACTCCAATAAGTTTACTGTTTAATAAATATGCAGAGGAGTTATCGTTTCCAGCCATTTACTTAGGACAATTTCGTATATTCCGAGATGACATTACAGTGACGTCATTTATGTTGGCAACCAGTGAGTTGCGTCGTTCTGATAGAAGAGGCGTGACACCAAATGAACTTCTTTATACTGCGATGAAGATATTGCGAATACGAGTTTGTGATGGCTTAAAGATTGGGCTCAAACATATCGGCACGAACAACAATATTTCTGAAGAGCAAGTTTTATCTGAAGATTATATTAACACCTGTTTAGAGAGCAACTTAGCTTTTATGAAAGCGAGACCTTATTATGCAGCTTATTGCGGTCAGCGCATAAGTGGGATCTGTTTGCAATGATGCGCCAGTTGGGAAAACCAACCATGTTTTTGACGATCAGCGCTAATGAAATAGGCTGGTCGCATCTTTTAAAGCTTCTTTATAAACTTAATAATAATGGAGAAATACTGACAAATGAGCAGATTGAAACATTAAATTACTTTCAAAAAACAACCTTTGTCAATGAAGATGCCGTAAGTTGCGGAATTTACTTCAATAAGTTGGTGAATATCATCATGTTAATTTTACAATCGAAGAAAGTAGGTCCGTTTGGAAAATATAGAGTTCTTAATTACTTCAAACGCATTGAATTCCAACATAGGGGTAGTCCACACGCCCATTTATTGTTATGGTTGGATAATGCACCTAACGATGCGTTGGGGGGCAAACTATGAAGAAGCGATTGCCTTAATTAATGCTCTTTTCTAAGTAAGTTCATCAGAATCTTCTGGACATATAAAACTTCAAACTCATAAGCATACTTTCACATGCTATAAAAATACTCGCGCGAATGATCGGAAATGCAGGTTTGAGGCACCTTCCTTGTCTATTAGTAAAACAACCATTCTTATACCTCTACATAATGAAAATCCATAGTTGAAAAGTCTACAATTACAGTACAAAAATATACGAAAAAACTTAGAAGATAATGATTACGACAATATTGGAGAATTTTATCGAGCTAATCACATAATATCAGATGACAATTATATGAACATTTTACGAGCTGGAATAACTCGACCGCGAGTATTTATAAAACGGCAACCTTTTGAAAAGTGGTATAATTGTTTTATTTCTTTTATTCTTAACCTGGTTGGGTCTAACATAGATTTTGAATTCATCACTGAAGAATATTCATGCGCCCAGTATGTCGTTGATTTATCAATAAGACAAACAGAGGAATTAGCAATTTGCAACAGAAACTCGTTGAGATTATAAATGAGAATCCAGACTTTGATATCATCGCTGCAACCAAAAAACTTAGTGTTAACGTACTCAATAGTGTTGAAATGTCATGTCAAGAAACTGCTTGGTTTTTATTATTTTATTATTTATTATTTTATTATGAACCTATGTCCAAGGCGTCGGTAGCTATTGATTATATACCTACTTATTGGCCACAACATCGAGAACGAATCAGAAAAACTCTAAAGGAACTAGCACAATTTGATGATGATGATATACGCTTATGCGGAAGGAGAATTGGTTTGATAAGTACGAAAAAAGACCCGATGAACTGGACCACATCACTCTAACCCAGTTTGTTTCTCGGTATAATGTCACTGCTAAAGGAAATGTAAAATTACGGAAATCTCCTAAAATTATAAGGCATCGAAGTTATGACATGGGAAGAGAAAAAGAATTATTGGAATATAAGAGAGAAATGGTTACTCTATATATTCCTTTTAGGATTGAAGAAATTGATATTTGGGCAGACATGAAATTTCTACGTATTTTTGATGAAAATGAAGCCGTTATAATGGAACGAAGAAAAGAATTCGAATCTAATTTAGATATTGCCAAAACTATGGAAATTTGTGCGCGATTATGCCAGCAAGGAATTGAGCTCAATGATTTACAGGATCATCGAAATCAGGTTTATGTCGAGGATATTCCCGATCCATATCAACAACTTCTTCAAGATCCTCATTCAAGAGTCAACGATGACGTAGTAGCAGCGACGATGAATAAGCTCGGAGCAATAAGGAAAAAGAAAGATAACTTGATGGAGACACAAGAATTTCTCCAGTTGATGAGAAAATCAAACACGAAGAAATTTGAATTTTCACAACATACTATATGTTTGTTAACTACCACAAATCTACTTCCGTTACAACTATTTTTAACTGGTCCTGCTGGATGTGGGAAAACAAGCCATACATGATAACCACCAACATCGATGTCGCTGATGGTTAAGCCAATGGAGCGGTTGGTAAATTGGCATATGTTGAGTTGGGTGCTCAAAATGAACTACTGCAAGTTTGGCTTCTATTTTCAAACGGCGTGGGTGTTAAAGCTCGTGGAAAAATGGCTGGCTATGCGAACGCAAAAGGAATCAGTAAAGAATTTGTTTCTATCAACCGTAGATCTACAACAGTGCCCTCAACCGAAATAAATCCATTAATGCTAAAAGAAATCATTTCCCACTCAAACCGACTTGCGCGTTGACAATTCACAAGTCGCAAGGAGGAACACTTGATGAAATTGTGTACAAATACAACCAGACACATTCGCAACATTTGGTATACGTGGCCTTATCGAGGGTAACGTGTTAAGAATACGTTCATATTGTGATAACCGTCAACGTTTTTATCATGGTGGACAACGGAACGAAACAATGCTTGTTATACGCCAAGAATTTATCAGGCTTTCTACTGTTAAACTTACAACAATTGATCATGTTATACTCAATAAAATAAATGAAGGAAATATGATTCTCTTCTCGCTTAATTGCCAAAGTCTCCAGGCGCATGCACTTGATCTCCGTGGTAACATTATACAGAAAGTACATATTTTAATTTTATCGGAAACATGGCTTCGCAATGAGGAATCGGTTGAAATTGAAAATTTCAGATGTATATCACAATATCGACGACCTGACATTACTCGAGAGGGCGGGGTAGGCATTCATCAAAATATTAACGATTCACACCATGTACTTACACTGGCAATAATGATACTTTCTTAAGGCCCCGATTCACGATAACACGTGGTCGATTTTCAAAGCTAAGACACAAAAACATGTGTTCTTTTTATCTAGTAGATGGAGTGTACAGTACCGTTTTGAAATCTTCATCAAAATTGTAATATTCATAAATTTTTCATTTTTTTATCTTTTGGAGACATGTGCATCGAAAATAAACATAAAACGAAAGAATGAAAAATGTTTTACAAATCCAAAATTCCAAATACCTATTGGTTTGGTTACAACAACAAACATATGTATGTATATTTTGATTTTTGTTAATTTTCGGTTCTTTGATATATGTATTATGTATATAGCGTTTGGGTATTTGTTGTTTTTTGGTTTTTGCAATATTACAATCATAATGAAATAATATCAATTTTTTATAAATAAATCTCGTAGTACGGAGTAGCAAAGTAAATGCGATGGTCACCTCAACTCAGGAACTGACCTCATTGAGCTGGATTTAACGTAATGATTTAAATTATTAATATTTCGGGTGAAAATGCACATACATAATTTTAGTTACACAAATATTTACAGACAGGTCTAAAGAGAGTGTTCGTATTCCTTAGGGTGATAATAAAATGTTTTGCTCATTTGATGATTCCGCGAATGATTCAATTATTTGTACATATATATGTAATAAATAATATCTACTGGCCGCGTTAAATTTTTAATCCAAACATCTCTTTTGTTGCTGGTTTTACACTTTTGGTGTAGACTGAAAGTCTGGTAAATTTCATAAATTATTAAGTCCGGAAGTAGCAAATTTTAAAAATAATTCAAATTGATATCAAGAGTCTAAATGTCTTTCCAAAAATTGATATTGTTTGACTGTTGGTGGTACATTCCATGAAGGTATTTGGCATCCCCAACGATCTTATTTCAAATTTTACTGTTTATAACAAGGAGATGAGAGAAACCATAATCGAGTGAGTTTAGATCCCGCTCAACGTGATACAGCCATCGTGTATCAGTTATTCCGTCAGTTCTACTTTCCATTGAATGAGTTTTAACTTGCTGGCTCCTGAATTTAGTGAATTTTCAATGACTCCAATTCAACATATCTACTTTTTCGAGATGGTTTCTTATCTCGTAATTCATACATAATTCCGAATTACGAATGAATCGTAATTTTCCATCAGCTCAAGTACAGCAAGCCTCTGGATGTCTCTTAACCGTATACGGTTAACGGCAATTAATAACGACCACCGATGTAACCAGCGCAAAGTGCAGATGTTAATTTTAGAATGCCTTCACAAATGTGTAAAAGACAAACCCGATTATTAAAAATCATGAGTTACACATCAAGTGAATGACGCGTTATAATAAAAATAACTTTACTCATTAGGTAGATTTGCGGTAATTGTTTGCAAATTAAGAATCATCAAAACGCACCGGATCATTTAACAGTTTGTAAATGGCTTTTGGTTCATTTGTAGGTCGATCTGATGAGCTGGGAATTATAACGGCAAGTTGATTTGTTTCAGGAGAACAACGTTGCGAATTAAAACCCAGATGCCATTAACATATGCTAGTGTCAGCTGCACTGGTCTATATTGAGCTCACATATGACGTACTACATAGCAATACATATATAGTAGTACCATCATTCGAAAAAAATCTTTAGAGGGTGAAAATCCAGGTAGCGCGTTAATCGAAATTAAGTTATGCAATAATTTTACTAGTTCGCCTAAATGTTTGCAAGATTAAATACACTTACAGTACACACGGCGTATTTTTGTATACCATTAACCAGTATAGTATTGCTTCACTCTAACTTATTATACTACATATTAACACAGAATATATTTATTTCAACTCGTATTGTTTTACAATTGTCAAGGTCATGTAGAAAATGTGTTTAATATTTTTTGTGATAAACAATAAAACAAATCATGAATACCTTACTTCAATTTTCTTTTTATAAAAAATAGCATAAATAATTTTTTTTCTATGATAGAAATGCAAAAGAATATGAATTGTTCAATCAAATAAATCCATTATTGGAAAGGAGATATGAACGATAGGATATATACATATGTATATTAATATATTGAGTACATACTTAGCTGTGTATTATTATTGTTTATTTTAAATACATCTGTTCTCACAAACACAAACGAATAAAGATTAAAAATGAAAACGATGTAGAAATCTATATAGAACAACTAAATACAATTTTTTAAAAGGATGCCGTTGATTGCACTGTTACAGAATGGTAATTTATAATTGAAAATATGGACGAGTAATTTTCTTATATATGCATACATTAAGAACAATGTATTGTTATGGAAAGGCAGATTTTCTATTTACCCAAATCTGTGTGAAAGTTCAGGGACATTGAACCCAATATTTGTTTCAAAATTAAAATAAAATTTATTAATTCGATTTTATCATAAAAAATATTACGTAAGAGAAGTACGTAAAAATAGGAAAATTGTCACTTGGACATACTACAATAGTATGTCGTTTTTCATTATTGTCTTTCAATCAACTATTAATTAAGGGATTGTTCCTCATTAGAATAGAAAAAACGAGGATGTCATTATAAAGATTATAATTTCAACCAAAGCATGTCTGACTTGATCTGTTTTGTCACAGAATCCAATGAGAGTCATGTGGTGTTTACAGTGTGCAAATCTAGAGCGTATAATTATAATCTAATTATGACCATTTAAGGTTCGCTAACAAAACTTAAATTCATTTTTCTGTTAATCTAATCTGTTAATCTCTAATAATTTTTATTGTTTAAATTGGGGGCTGAATTAATCCATCTCAAATGAATTACATATCCCTTTTGTGTTTTACTAACACAATTGTGCGGGTAGGGCTAAAGTACCATGTATATGTAGCTTTGTATGTTTTTTGAACAAATTTACACATTTGTGAATTCCTTTTTAACTTATTTTCCGTCCGAAAAAACACTATATCTATACACACAGTTGTGTTGGTTTTACTTCAAATCAAGCGAAATTTTTAATGAACAACGCCGTTACATACGTTAATTTTTTACTCACACATTTGTGTGGGTTGGACTAACATTGAGAAGATTTTTTATTTTTCTTAGTTGAAAAAGGGATATAAGAAAGTATATAAGATATTTTTTATAAATTCAATATACAAGTGAATAGCTTACGAGTTTAGGTTGCCGCTCACTATTTTGTAATTAAAACTATTTTTAAATAGTAGTTAAGCTAGAGATTGGTCAGCATTGTCCCAAAAAAAAACGTTTCAGTTCTTTATGGCAGGATAAATAATGGCTTACTTTTAAGTTCTGTCTTTATTCGAACGCTAATTTTAAATTGTTTAGTTTGATGTACCATACAAATTATTTTTTTTAAATAAAAAATGCGTTGTGTATTTTATTTTGAATAAAAAAAATCAGTTTTTATTTTCCTCTAAATTGTAAAATTTTATTTTTATGTCTTAATTTAATTAATTAACCTTAATTTGTATTTAGTCTTACACCGTTTTAATACTTAATTACCTTTCCGAAACGAATATTTATTTGTGGAGACTTTAAACAGCTTTCACAATAAAACAATTTTTATTTTGCCTTAGAAGTTTGTTTGAAAATCAAACTTAAGAAAAAAATTTACTTTAGAGAAAAAATTGTCTATTGTGAGAGCTCTGTTAAGGTGATGATACATGTACAGATTTTCCCTTTAAGGCATAAAAATTATGCGCGCTTGTTGGTTAAAAGTCAGCCATCTTGAATCGCTTTGAATCAATTCGGATGATTTTGCATACTCATGAACGATGGCTACTAATAAGACAATAAGGCCTGTTTCAGCTGAATTAAGACAAGCGAACTGACCTATGTTCATCGTTCTTGGTTGTATATAAAAAACTTTTATAAGCCCCGTTTCCCACTTGAGCAAGTATTTTGACTGATATGAGCTATGTTTTCATTTAACAGCTTCACGTTTTGATTTCTTTCCAAAGTCAAATAACAGAAATATTGTAGATAAATCTCAGAGTCTACCCAATCTGTAAAGCAATGTATTTAAATTTTTATTTTCACCTTGGAGATACGAGGGTATATCAAAAAGTCTTGCAATATCATATGAAAAAAAAGAGTGAGTGAGACAACAATATATTTTTCAAAACCATTTTTTGTCGCGATGAAACTTCTAGAAGAACATTTCGATGTAAATTTTACAGTTCGTTTGTTTTTGTCAATTTAGTAACACGTGTTTTGAATTTTTCTTAAAATGAATGAAATTGAATATCGCGCCCTTATTAAATTTTTCTATAAAGATGGACGAAATGCAATTTATATATTCAACTATATATCAAAAGTTTACGGCGAATCTGCACCATCATATGCCACAGTAACAAGGTGGGTAAAATTATTCAAAAGTGGTCGGGAGTCATTTGAAGACGACAACCGCTCGGATCGGCCAGCAGATGCTATTAGCCATGAAAACGTAATTTTGGCCGAATCTATTGTATTGGAGGACCGGCGTATTTCTGTTCCGCGGTTAGCGTGGAGACTTTTTCTTTCATACGGTACCACAAATACTATATTACATGACCACCTTCACATGTGGAAAGTAAGTGCGCGATGGGTTCCCCGTTTGTTGAATGCAGAACAAAAAAAAATGCGTGTTCAAGCTTCAAAGGCGATTTTAGATATGTACAAAGAAGATCCAGAAAATTTCTTGGATAACATAATAACAGGCGATGAAACATGGCTTTATCATTGCGATCCGGAATCCAAACAAGAATCGATGCAATGGATTAAACGTAGTGAACCACCACCAAAGAAATTCAAAACTCAACCGTCTGCTGGTAAGGTTGTGGCAACAGTTTTTTGGGATGCTGAAGGAATTTTGATAATCGATTATATTGCACCGAAAACCACAATCACAGGCATATATTACGCAGAAGTTTTGCGAAAATTGAAAAAACCGATCCGGGAAAAACGGCCAAGGAAAGTTATTAAAAAAATCTTGCTTCTTCACGACAATGCACCAGTGCACAAGCCTAATATTGCTCAAGCTGCATTAAAGGGCTGTGGCTTCGTGGAAATTCCTCATCCACCGTACAGTCCAGACTTGGCACCCAGTGACTACTTTCTGTTTCCTAATTTTAAAAAAAAACACTAAGGGGCCCGAAATTTTCCAGTGACTATGAAGTACAGTCTGTTGTAAATGAATATTTTATGGAGCAAAAGAAATCTTTTTTTTAGAGGGTTTAGGCAAGTTAATTGATCGATGTGACAAATGTATAAACCTTAAAGGATATTATATCGAAAAATAAAATTATTGCTGTCTCACTCACTCTTTTTTTTCATATAAAATTGCAAGACTTTTTGATTTGCCCTCGTAATTAATCAGCTCACAATCAGCTATGTTTCTATCCCACAGCTTTAAATAAAGAAATTAAATAAATCGGGACGTACGAGTGTGTTGAGTTAAGTTTCGCTAATTCGGTTTCACTTATTTAGGCTTTGCAAAGTAAATCGAAAGCTGTGATCTCAAAACATGCTCACTTTGCTAAAAGAACATAGCTTAAGTGTGCAAGGGGCCTTAGCGGGAAACGCAGCTATTAGCATAGTTTGGCATCCACAGCTCATTCCACTGCACATTTGAGTTAATTACATCGCTCTCACATACATTTCAATTCAAGTAAAATGCTATATGTCTGCCAAAATATTATTAGAATCACATAAGTAGTCACATAGGCGAATATGTACACAATAATAGCAATGTATGTGTGAACGATATAGCTGACTTTTGCAATCCAAAGACAACCCGAGCTAAGTTAGTTTGTATCGCTCAAAACAGAAAAACATAGCTCGCATAGCTTAGCTCAAGCGTGCATCGTTTCATTAAAACTCTTTATTTTCAACCAAGAGCAATGAACTTATCTGACATCGCTTAGCTTAGCTTAGCTCAAATCTGCAACGGGCCTAATGGAACGATGCACATTTGAGCTAAACTATGCGAGCTATGTTTTTCTGTTTTGAGCGATACAAACTAACTTAGCTCGGGTTGTCTTTGGATTGCAAGTCAGCTATATTGCTCACATTGCTATTATTATGTGTACTTATAAAATATTGAAATTTGGATGACATTTGAGTATTGTTGTGTTTGGTATTGTGGATCAAATTCAAAAAAGTGGTTGAATTCTTAAATAATATAATAAAATTAGTTAATTAATTTTTGACAGACATAGGATTTTACTTGTATTAAAATGTATGCGTGAGAGATATAATTAGCTCAAATGTGCAGCGGAATGAGCTGTGCGAGCTAAACTATGCTAATAGAAACTACGTTTCTTGCTTAGCTTAGCTGAAATGTGCAACGGGCGTTAGAATGAAATAAGTAACCGTTTTGAACAGAACCAAATAGCTAAATAAAAATTAAGGTTAATTAAATGGGAGCATTATTTTCATAAAAGCTCCCATTTAATTAACCCTAATTAGGTTAATTAAATGGGATTTCAGTTGGGCTCTTGAAAGTTCTTGTTGCTACAATAGCTTAAATTGTTGTAATTTATTTTATCTTAAAAAACAAATTAATCTCTCATAAGATAAAACAATAATATTTTTATCTAAATTGTATTTTAAATAGGAAAGCAATCGCCAATGGTAGTTTTTAACTTGCTTATTAGAGTTTTAATCTCTTTACAATTTTCATAATACCCTTCTAAGACCCTTCTAAGTAAAAATAAAATTAAAATTTAACCCATACAAAAATTTTAAAACATGTACTAGTTTTTTTATACTGAATAATACAATTTTTTATCCTTATCTGGCAAATTAAAACCTTTCTTTAATAAATGCTTGTAACATGAAGGTGATTTAAAATCAAATTCCAAATACATTTTTTGTTCAACTTGGGTCCAAGATAATTTTAATTTATGAAATATTTGTGCAAGTACAAAATGTGTTTACTTGTGGTCGATCGTCAAGTGTATTATCAATTAATATTTTTATTGTGTTTTCTTCTGTTTGCATTTTACTTTTCTGAGGGGTATTTAATATAAACCTGAGAATTTTGTTTAAAGGTTGAACGGGTTCTTTATTTTCGTCTTCAATTTGATGTTGCGGACTAGGAAATTGAGATGGTGAGATGGGACATTCATGAGGAATTTGTGGAACTTGATAATTCTTTTAATAAGTTCTTGGAGGCCCTTTTTCATATTTCAATGTTATAGGTGGGAAATCATGTGTTTTCAATATTCTTGTTGTTTGACTCTCAGTGTTGTGTGTCTGGTTGGAAATCGTACGCGAAACTTTTGGAATCAATTTTTTTTTATTTAAAAAAAATTCGAATTTTAATAAACGCTTGCATCGTGCATCTATGTCATTGACCTTACACTTACAAACAAGATTATTAATTGGCTGGGGAAAGACAGTTTTTTAAATATTTTTTGTTCTAAAACTACTTATTTTGAAATCATTAAAATTAAAGTTCTTCATAATAGTTATGCGTTTGGAAGTAACTTTATTCTTGTCGAACACACGATGATGGTCATGCAACACCGTAAAAAATGTTCTGGTGGATTTACAGTCATTTTTATTTAAGCAGTTTTTGTAAGCACACACCATTTTATCACGCAAATTCACAAAAGTTTTAATACACAAATTTTCAAAATGAACTTTTTATAACGTTTAAAAATAAGAAAACACAAAGCTACATGCGTTACGATTAGACGACAAGCAATAAAATTTTAAACGAACAAATTTACGAAATTAACTTGCAAACAATTTTTAAATCTTTGTAGTGTGTAGATGTATGATTTCCTTTTACATATATTGAATTGCTGAGTGTGTGCGTGTAAATAAGTATGTATATCATCGGTGGTCTATCTATATAGTTATCGAAACGAAAACCAAATAAATCAAATAATGTGTATGTGTTGTACGGTTGTACCTACAAAATCATTTAAAATAATCTTTAATTGGATTTAAATGTAGATCGTTTTTATGGACAATCTTCAATTATTTTAGCTTTTTATAATTTTCAACGAATATTTTAACGTTCAAAATTATTTGTCTATAATTTAGAAAACATTGTTGCAATTCAAAACAAACCAACTTAGTTGCGATCGGTATTTTCTCTCCATCATCTTTGTTACATTTTCTATTTACTTTTGAGCGTAAAAACTGTTTTGACTTATAATGAGAGCGTCATTATATGAGTAATACAATGCGATTCATTACTATTTATGATAAGAAAAAAATTTAGTTCCCATTTCTGTTTGTTTTCATATAAAATTATTATTTTTATTACTATTTTATTTGTTAATTATGTATTTGTTAATTATTATTATATTTGTTATTTTATTTGTCAATTTGATATGAAAAGAAACAGAAATGGGAACTAAATTTTTTTCGTATCATAAATAGTAATGAATCGCATTGTAAGTATATGTGTAGAATTTTTTTTTTGTTTTCTGCATGTTGCATTATAAAATATTCTAGCTACATTTAGGAGAAGGTTATGCTATTTAGGCGGATAGGTAATTGCAGAAATTCTTTAAAAAGTTTAAAACGATACCAGTAGTGGTATCTAACATTTCACTCACGAACCTACCATTACATTACTATATAATGATTATACAATGCGTACTATGAGAATAAATTAAAAACTATTTGGCCGATAGTCGTCATGCAATTTTAAAGGTTGCCGAAACTTTATCTTTGTTGTATATTTTGAATTAAAAGTCCTTAGTAATTTGCACATATACATCAGAACTTTTAAATAAACTATAAATATGAAGATTTGATCGGGTGTCTATACGTATGAATGAATTCCACATAAATTGGTACTCGTGGCTAAGATATGCGCTCGCTATAAATAACTTTGCTACCACTACGGTTTTTAAGCCAACCTGTGTTAAACAAAGCTATACCACGATAGATATTACAATTCTAATCGATTTTTTTAAGAAACAAATATGAATGTAACAAATTCAAAATGTCGAATGGAATTTGAAAATGCCTGGACCAATTTTGATCAAATTCAGTTTTATGGTGGGATTATAAGCCAATCTTAAATTAAACATAAGGTACTTAAATGAATGGATTAGACTGGTTAGGCTGAATGAAACCCGACAATTTTTATTCATTAATAAACGTTTAGTGAATCCCACACCCCATTTTAAATTAAGATGACCATTCTTCGTAAGGAGCGAAATTCCAATCCATCCAAACTATCTCCATTGATCATCTCTTTAGCTTTTTTTAATTCCAACATAATCATCTGATATACTTTTTTAAGGGGTATGTGTTTATAATTATTCATCCAATTCAAACGGCATAATCTAATAATCGATAAGGCAAGTTTTTGTAGGCTTCTTAAATAACATACGGGTATAATGTTCGGCAATGAAACCAAATAGCTAAGTTTTCTTCATCGTGTCATTACCGACAGAAAATACAACAGCGCAGCTCTTGTATTATAAATCAAATTAGTTCGTTTCCGTTAAACCGTCCAACAAATGAGCTTCACATCAGCATTGTCAGCGATGAGAAAGTTCGATTACTTAGAATCGATGGTATATGACCAAAATATAATCTCTATATTGCGTAAGAATCACGTAAAATTACATAACCGAGTTACACACTATAACACCATCTTTCACTACGAATCTGTTGAAACGAACCAAATTTTAATGGAAATACGGACTGATTCGACTCTTTAGAATACTAGAGGATTGCTGAGGTAAGATAGCTTATGATAACCGATAGTTTATATAAGATCTATCCTGAAGTTTGCACTTTTTGTCTGTCAAGACAGCTGTTCTTGATTTATCTGTATTTTACTAATCTTATAGCAATAAATATTGACCCCCCTTGTATTCACAGCTGGTAATCTGGTAGTTGCTGTAATTGTTACATTTCCATAAGTGAATTTTGATTACATCATGTTAATTGATGTTGAATCACCGTCGACGAGGTTCTCAATAATGGCTCCACTTAATGTTTGTACTCGACCTCATTCCAAGTTGATTGTCGACTTCTGATAGTTGGTCTCTTCATTTTATGGACGGTTGATGACCAGCATAAAATTAGAGATATAGAATTCATCATTCATGTGAACATTTAGCGGGGAATTACGCCTTTATCAGATCGATCATGTACACGCCAACGTCGCCTAAATCAATGAGAAGCAATGGTATATGTTGATTGTACATTGAAACACGTCGATATTGTGGCCGTAACATTTCAGAACTGTTTTCCATTGCATCATTTATGAGACTTCGGCTTGTGTTAGGTTCCAAATTATTCCAATATGAATTTGATGAACGATTACTTGGATTTTCTCTATAAATGGGACTTGTATGGATGACACACCAGGATTGAAGGATTTTTGGCAAGTTCCGGAGAATTGAAGTTGCAAATTAAGAAGCCAATAACGTTATTATTAATTCGCCATATTAAGAGTGTACCAAGACTAACGGTATTACAAATAACCAGATATAGGGACAGGACATGATTGTAATAATTATAGAATTGACCCGGTTTCAGATGTTTAGTAGTCAGAGAAAATTTGTTATACATATTTGTATAAAACTAGCTGTACGCAGCCCGCTTTGCGAATGGTTTCAAATGAAAGATTATTTTTATTTTTGGTAATATTAAATTAAAATTAAAATGAAAAATGAAATCAAAAATATTTTAATTATATAAAAATTGATTAATTTGCTCCAATGCAATTTGGTATATAGTACAACATTTCTTGTTGATCCTTCAGGTGTAATCACATATATTGATGCCAGTTTTGCCACAAGTGAGCATCCACCATATGATTGACAGTGTCAGAAGCATGGATATTCCAAATTTAAACCACAAACTTCAAATGACTGACCTTGTGATTTGTTAATGGTCATATCAAAAGCTAGACGCATTGGGCATTGTATTCATTTAAAATTAAATATCTGACGGAATTATAGTAGGAATGCTTGGGATTAACTCTTCTTCTCCTTTGTATTTGCCAGCTAGTATGGTTGCTCCAATTAAATTTGTCATTAATTTTTTAATAGCAAGTCGGCATTACAAAGTTTTGGTTGGTTAATATTTCGTATTAAAATGATTGGTACACCAATTTTTAATTGAAGAATATGTAGTGGTACTCCAGGCAAATCTAATAAATTTAAAAATTATGTAGGATAAATTACCACTTAGTCTTGATCTATAACACAATCAATTGGTTTGTATGCAAATGTTTCACCAAAAGTTTTACTTTGAATGGCAGTATGTATTTATATCATTAACGTCCTTCTTTTATGCTCTCAATATTGGTCGATCACTTCACCAATTATGATTTGAATTGTTATATATACAATATTTGGGTACACACTTTCAATTAATTTTACTTTTGAGTGTTTTAAAAAACAAAACTTTTGTGGAAATGTAATTGCATCAGTTGCACTATCAATTTGAATTTTTCAATTTCCAATGTCTAATAATTGTTGTGGAAATGTTACAGCACATTCATTGTTTTGCAATTGAAAACGCATATTTGTTGTTAAATTTATATTTTTAAATGTTTCTCCAGAAATTATATGGTTTTAAACACGCGTTTAATTCACCAGCTGGAGTTGATCGGGTTATAACAGGTAGTGCCTGTCTAAAGTTACCTGATATTTACATATATTGTTGTACCATCAGATATCTGTTGGTAATTGCATAAATCTTGTAACGTTTTATCTACTGCTTCTAATAATTTATGATGTGCCATTGTGCATTATTGCAATACCTTTCCTGATGTTTTTGGAATGTTACATGTTGGACAAGTGTTGGACATATGACATCGGACAAGTGGTACAGTGGTTAAAGCTTCGGTGCTTGTACCGAGAGGTACTGGGTTCGAATCCCACCAGAGGCTGGATGCAAAGCGAATTTTCGTCATCGATTACGATCGGTGATGTTAATAAACACAACTAAGGCCCTCTGATGGAGTGCAGAATTGAGCGCCGATCCACCGTCCATATCAATGTACAGGTTGACAAGGAGCTTGCAATGTGCAGGTGATAAACTGAAGTTGAGTGAGTAGGTGAATAGGTGAATGGGTTAATGATGTGGCGTGAATGCGTGGTATCACAATAGACCAAAAATGAAATGAGTGTCAACCGGTGAAACCTAACCTACATGTTGGTGTTTAAATTATTTGCATATTTAATGGGAGTTTTAGTACTGAATGGGGTCCGCCATCTAATAATGTTCCTGCTATTCTTGAAGAAGCAATTGCTAATGCTATATGTTGATTTGCGATCTTATCAATGTAATTAAAAATTCCAAAAAGCTCCCATAGAAGCTGCCACTTCCATTGGCTCACGACCCGTAGAACATATATATATATATATATATATATATATATATATATATATATATATATATATATATATATATATAATATATATATATATATACAATATATATAATATATATATATATATTGTATATATATATATATATATATATATATATATATATATATATATATATAAAGGGTGATTTTTTTGTGGTTAGGATTTTCATGCATTAGTATTTGACAGATCACGCGGGATTTCAGACAAGGTGTCAAAGAGAAAGATGCTCAGTATGCTTTGACATTTCATAATGAATAGACTTACTAACGAGCAACGCTTGCAAATAATTGAATTATATTACAAAAATCAGTGTTCGGTTCGAAAAGTGTTTCGCGATTTACGTCCGATTTATGGTCTACATAATCGACCAAGTGAGCAAACAATTAATGCGATTGTGACCAAGTTTCGCACTCAGTTTACTTTATTGGACATTAAACCAACCACACGAATGCGTACAGTGCGTACAGAAGAGAATATTGCGTCTGTTTCTGAGAGTGTTGCTGAAGACCGTGAAATGTCGATTCGTCGCCGTTCGCAGCAATTGGGTTTGTGTTATTCGACGACATGGAAGATTTTACGCAAAGATCTTGGTGTAAAACCGTATAAAATACAGCTCCTGCAAGAACTGAAGCCGAACGATCTGCCACAACGTCGAATTTTCAGTGAATGGGCCCTAGAAAAGTTGGCAGAAAATCCGCTTTTTTATCGACAAATTTTGTTCAGCGATGAGGCTCATTTCTGGTTGAATGGCTACGTAAATAAGCAAAATTGCCGCATTTGGAGTGAAGAGCAACCAGAAGCCGTTCAAGAACTGCCCATGCATCCCGAAAAATGCACTGTTTGGTGTGGTTTGTACGCTGGTGGAATCATTGGACCGTATTTTTTCAAAGATGCTGTTGGACGCAACGTTACGGTGAATGGCGATCGCTATCGTTCGATGCTAACAAACTTTTTGTTGCCAAAAATGGAAGAACTGAACTTAGTTGACATGTGGTTTCAACAAGATGGCGCTACATGCCACACAGCTCGCGATTCTATGGCCATTTTGAGGGAAAACTTCGGAGAACAATTCATCTCAAGAAATGGCCCGGTAAGTTGGCCACCAAGATCATGCGATTTGACGCCTTTAGACTATTTTTTGTGGGGCTACGTCAAGTCTAAAGTCTACAGAAATAAGCCAGCAACTATTCCAGTTTTGGAAGACAACATTTCCGAAGAAATTCGGGCTATTCCGGCCGAAATGCTCGAAAAAGTTGCCCAAAATTGGACTTTCCGAATGGACCACCTAAGACGCAGCCGCGGTCAACATTTAAATGAAATTATCTTCAAAAAGTAAATGTCATGGACCAATCTAACGTTTCAAATAAAGAACCGATGAGATTTTGCAAATTTTATGCGTTTTTTTTTAAAAAAAAGTTCTCAAGCTCTTAAAAAATCACCCGTTATATATATATATATATATATATATATATATATATATATATATATATATATATATATATACATTTTTATTGAAGTCGATCCTGTAGTTTTTGAGTTTATCGACCAAAAATGCTTCTACGGAAGCTGTAACTTCCAGTGGACCATTTTCAGCTAAAAACCATTATCATGACTCATAACAACTATACACCAATTTTTATCAAAATTGGTACAGCAGTTCTTAATGTCTTAATGTCACAAACACAGATGTCATTTTTATACATATACATATATAGAGATTCTGGATATAAAATTTGATCGTTTTTTGAACGGCACAATGACCGGTAACTTAATCAAGAATTACAAATCCTAATTTATTTGATTTTTCTGATAGTTTGCTAGACTTTTTGGATCTGGCATCCCCGCCGTCAAATTCAATAGGTTTATAAAATCTGAGATAGATTACGCAAACATTATGTCATTACATTATTTAAAGCATTTTGGATTGTCGGTTATAAATGTGAAACATAAATTGTAATGATTGATCTTTTTGTTTTCATTAAAAATTGTCAAAACTAGTTTGAGTCGATAATCGTAAATCGTACTGAAGGCTGCCGCTGTGGATTCAAAAACATTTTTAACTTTGTTATGTTGCACCTAGCTCGTAGTTCGTAGACAATTTTCATTCGGCAGCCTTCATTCAGTCTGCTTACATAATTAACCCCCTAGTATACATCTTGAATATACAGAAACAAAAATATGAGCTTGAGGTGTAATTTTAAACAACAAACGATCAGATCTGCTTGTATAAAATTATGTATCGCGATTTACGAGATGTAATCAAGATAAACAAAATAAAATCAATTCTGCTTGAAAATTTCTATAAATGAATTTATTATTCTAAATCACTAAATCAACAACAATAACACAGTTTATTTTTCAATCTCATTCTTTTTGTGTTTATCATTATAATCTATAGTTATAAGACATTCATACTACTCCAAATTTACACACATAAATACAGAATTGTTACGTACATATAGTTATGATGCATTCATATTTCAGTAAAATACTTATCTTTTCATCCTCTAGTAACTAAAATACAAATACATTATTGTATTTATAAAGATTGAAAGAAAATCATCTTCATCTCAATTTCATACACACCACTACGAAATATTAATAGTTTCACAGCTGTACATCGATAACGTCCTTTTGCTTTTATCTTCCATATACATACATAATTATGTACTCGTATATAGATAAACATCGATACTGTATGAAAACAAAAATATTGGTACAAAATTAATTGCAAAAATTATTATTATACTTGGTCTGCGTCCCAATACTGATTTTATTACAGTGACTGGAAACTAGCTACATCTGTTGTATTCTGGTAAAACTAATTAGGAATAAAATCAATAAATTTTATAGATTGGTTCTTTACTTTGCTTTCTTTTTTTTACCAAAGGAATTTCGTTTTTTGCTAATTTTTCGGTTAATACTTCAAATTTAGCAAAACGCCACCGTCAATCGTCTCAGATTTTTTTTCTGCGTCTTTTGATATATCACAATCTAAGTTTTGTTCACTAATATCGTCGCAATGGTACCAAAACTTTTGCGATTTTTTCGAATATTGTTCGCTTTGTAATGCCATAGCGGAAAATCTAGAGGGAAAAATGGAAAAAGCCACCGTCAATATTCCTAAAAAACTTTAATTAAAATTTTAAGATATAAATGTTGGCGATCGGTTGGTTAGTTTTTACGCAATGGTACCACGAAAAGTCGTGTTTTTGCAAAATACGTGAATCGGGGCCTTAAGGAATGCCCTGCACTTTAGGCAAACACATTCTAATTTGGGAGACATATGTGCAGCGAGATGTACTTTGCCTAACGGTAATCACATTATTGTCATCTCAATTTACATTTCAATTAATCAAAAGGTTGATGATGTAATAGATCTCATTCATGAGACATTGTTAGCTTATACAGAAAGTGGATCAAAACTACTGAAGAAACAGTATTATGCACTTCCACTCATTCTTAGTATGATACAACCATTGATACGGTATTTTCAAGATTTTTGAACCACATATCTACCAACGATCATGTGTCGTATTTCAGTTACCATAAGCCTCTTGTCACAGTAATTAATAACAACAGCACTATTGATCTAATTAATATGTAAAATAGTAATAATAACTTAGATGATAATAAAAATAATTTATCAACCTTCCTAATAATATATTCATTTATAATATTTTAAATCTATTTTTGTAAAATGTTTGATGCATAATTCTTTACCGAATAATCATAATAAATGTAAATAGAAATATAATAAAAATACATTATTTAGGTATTTTCATTGATTCGTTTATTTACCATTTGTGGTATTAATCTTTTTCTTAGACTAGTAAGCCTTTTTTGTGCCTATTTAGACAGTCGATCTGAAGCAGTAAACTCCAATCGTGCGTCGGAGCTGACACACAGAGTTTTTTTTTGTATAATAGCATAATTTTTAGCGCTTAAAATACTGTAATGAAAATATTCTGTAAGTGTAAATAAAATAAATGCATCAACAGATGTACATACATGAAAATCGGAGACAACACGAAGGGTACTCCAAACGAAAGAAAAAACATAGCCACACGATCCTTGTAAATAAGCCCTTTATGCAACGCTGGATTACATGAAGTAGTTGTAACCAATGTGAGTCCCAGTCGTTAACTAATCTTATTTCTGACACTGGCCAGCCAAAAAACCACCCCACCCAACTCTATCCAACATTCTCAAGGAAATGAAAGATTTTGCCGTCTGCAAATGAATGATTTTTACAAACTGAAATCAAGGTTCAGAACGAACAGAAATCTGGATCAATACCAATAGTACATATTTCTGCACGGAGGTGTTGAGTATAATAAGACTAAATCCTGGTACCTACTGCTGTAATACAGGTCGACAGACGGTAGTATCTGCCTAAATTCTATATCCGGTAAGGTTGAGACGTATCTCGAGAGTAAACCAGAGGATATGGCGCTTGGTTTTCTCAGTTTGTGCATGCTAGAGGTTTGGACCACAAAAAATCGCTTAAATTGGCAGAATCCGTAAAGGCTATGTAGATCAGACTTGAACGGATCCTTCATATACGTTTTTGTGAAATAGTAAACCCAGTGAGATGCTAGAAATGCAGAAAATCTAGTCAATGATGGTGCATGGGTTAGTGACCGGGACGAGGCTGGCGATGCGTGGTTTAACCATTTAAAATAACTCGCAAAGTTTCGAAGGACGTGTCCGCGCAAAAGTCAATGTAATTAAGATCAATATTAAGAATGCGAGTTTGATCTTTGTGGTGTAAGTATATATTTCCAAGTAATCCTGAAACTGGGTTCCCCATGAGTGAACTAATTTTGTTGGCGTGTAGTAAATTTATAGCTTCCGAAATTTGTGTGGGCTCTATATGGTTTTGTTTAACAGATTCTCGGTTATCTTAAGGATGAAACTCACCGAGAACAGCGCAACATATTCCAAACATTCACATTAATGGTTTGGTTTTAATAGTAAAATAGACTTATGTCACTTTTATTAACGTTATGATTAGTAGCAAAGAGCAGTAAATTGAAGCTGCTGGGTGCGAAATTTATTGACTTGTAAAAATTTCCCTAAAGTGGAAATTTTTATTTGTTTTGAGGAATATTGATTTCGAAAATTAAATTTTTTCTTCAGTTCCTTTTTTAAAACTAATCAATTTTATTAAATTTCAATGTGTCTATTAAAATTACAAAATAGTTGTTTTCTTTTAATGGAAATACCCATATTTATACTTAAACTATGATTTTGTATCATTACATAAGCGAAAAAGCCAATATTTATATTAGCTGCTCGCTGCTGCTGCTTGGTGTGTTTCATCCTTTAATTGTATCCAATATTGGAATATTTGTGAACACATTTTTAAAATCGAAGGATGCCAATTTCACTCCGTTTGGAATATTAATCGGCTTGATTGTTTCCCAAACCAAAAAAATATTTCTCAGGAGAATTGAGTTGGATTAATTAATACTAATCATCACATTTAACTGCTACAATTTTATTATTTAATACTTCAATAATTACCACTTTCTATTAAAATTCCTAAGAGTAGAAACGACCACTGGAAATATTATAAGTTATATTGCAGATAATCTACTATTTTTTTTTAGGATTCTAATTGCTGGGTGTTACACCATAGTATATTAAATAATTGTGTTGTGTTGTGCGAACCGTCTTACGTTATATTTCAACTAACAATTTAATAACTATTGATGACTATACTTCAAACTGAAAACTGCTTAGATTTTTAGCTAAAGTTACGTTGTTAACGATATGGATCCTATAATGCATGCATTTAGTAGCGAATCCCATAGCTCTGACACGATCGTTATTACTGATCTGGTGAAAGCTGTTTTGGTCGATAGATATTGCTGTTTCTACAATCCAACCGATTTTATCATTAAAGTCGCCTACGATGATTTTTTTTGGCGTCATCTGATTTATCTTCAGTAGGTGCATGAACCCTGAGGATCATAATACGTATTTAATTGTTTGATGCACAATCTTAGTGTTCATAATTGCACTTTGATTGAACGGAAAACGATGACATGTTTTCCAACGTTATGCTGAAGAAGGCCAAAACCAAACTCTTTCAAGCCTGAGATATAGCACAATATGGCAAGATTAAGATTTTTTTATCATAGTGTGTGTGTGTTGTGATGTCAAGAAATCAGTTGTGGATTGGTAGTCAGGAAGCGAATTTTCTATTTAAAATATTTGGTTCTTATCTAATAATAATTTTAGTTTAGATGTTGGTTGGTGGTTAGAGGATCAATTTTACCACAATTACATTTCAGAATTGGTTGTAAAATCGTATTTTTCCATCATACTACCTTACTTACAACTTACCTACCTTACTTACCTTACTTTAAAACCACAGTGCAAAACTGATGGAGTAGTAATCGGGGTCAACCAAGGCCATGCACAATTTGAAAATGTTCCTTTGTAAGCCAATTGAGTGCAGCTCGGACTTATGAACGTAAGAAGTTGTAGTTCGTGAACTATCTAGCATTATGGTGTAAGGACTCTTTAGTATTTTGGTGAGACTGGTTGATAATGTATAGTTTGTCGTAATCATTATACTAATTGGAAATTATACTTTATGGAATTAATATCGAAAATTAGCTTTTAGAAATTAAGTTCTCGTTAAAACAAAAATTTCTTAAACTAAGAAATATGGTGTTGAGGAAGAAATCAAAAATTCTTTATCAATAGTACGAATAGATTTGTTCAAGAAAAACAATTTCTTCTTAGAAACAAGTTACTCTAATCATTTAAGCATTTTTCTTCTCATTAAAAGATACGTTTCACGCATCAAAATAAATTTTTAAATTCAAGAAAATATTTCTTCATATGAATTCTAATTTTTTCATAACAAGAAAATCAGAACTCTAATTCGAAAAATGTGTTTCTTGCTCCAAGAAAAATAAAGTGATCGAACAAATTGCAAGATTAAATGTATTTTCTATCATTCTATTAACAATTATTTATGGTGAGGTACGTTATGATTTTTTTTGTATATTTAATGTGCTTTGTGTTAAAAATAAATAGTGTTTAGTGCTCTATATCCAGAAATTGGTTTAATTTAAAATTTGTTAAAATAAATTAAAGTAAGTATGTATAACAAAATGAAAACGAAAAAGGTTAACAAATAAAAACTATGTATATAAAAATAAAAATTACTGTAAATGTAATATTGATGAATTTCGGGAAATCCCGTATTATGCATTTTTAAATAATAATAAATAAAAAACAATGCACAAAAGGATATTCCACGAAGTTTATAACCAAATAGTGTTGTTTGAACTCAGTGTAGCTGAGTAGTGTGTAATCTAATACATAACGGCTTTATAAGCAGTGCAAAATATAATAAATTTTGTTAAAGTGTAATTACTATTTGTAATTTATTATTTTAGTTGTATAATAATATTTTGTGGTTTGGCTATTTGTGTGTGTGAGTACACACAGTCATCACGAAAAATGCAGCAATATCTAAATTCGGAGAATTGCATTTATTTAACTTAAATTTGCAAAACATTGATTTTGGTGATTCATTAGTGAAAAAAATTAACCAATAATTAGTTTTCTGTTTATTATCGTATATAATAAGTGTTGTTGATCATTAATAATAAAAATTTTGGATTCAAAAGTATTAAATTCTTGTTTAATGAAAAATATTTATAAGCACTAATTTGCAATTGTGTATATTAATTTCGATACAAAATAGACTTATAAATTCACATTTTTCTTTTGTTTTACTTTGAATTTTGCGATTAAGTGGGAAAGTGTTCGTGATGAGTACATATATTCTTGTGTTAACGCTTTGTATTTTAATTTTAATTTTCTTATTAGAACAATGGCTGAACAAACTATATTAGATGGGTCATCGCTTGTCTATTCTTACGGTATTAAATTATCTATACATATAAAAATTATTTATCCGCATCTCGTACACTGAAAAAACAAATTTTTTTAAAAGATATCTCTATTACCAAATTAAGAGTTGCTTTACAAAAAAGTTTCACCGGGCGCAATTTGTTAACAAAACTAAAAATTTAATTTGTGTTACTAAGTGAAACTTGCTTTTACTGAAATTTGTTTTTGAGTGCAGTTAACGTAACTTAACATACCTATACATTTACTTTTCATTTTGATACTAAGGCTGCGTGTCAAACTTGAGGTAAAAGTCAATTTTAGACAAATTTTTCGGTAAATTCAATTATTTTTCAAAAACTCTAAAAATTGGTACTACAAGACAGCCACTTTTTACCGTAGTAAACGATTTACCTTAAGTTTGGCACACAGCCTGAGTTCGAAAAATCATAGCGGCCATTAAAAAAAAATCTAAAATGTTTTTAATGTATTTTTTCAAGATATCGCTGTTTTAGAGTTTATTGGGACGGAAGAAATGTCACACACCGCTGCAATTGTGACGAGCGAGTTAAAGTCAAAAATGATTGAGTGGGATTTAGCGCTAGCAGGAGAAAAATTAGATAGTATTTAGTTTTGATATATATTATGCTAACTCAGTAATCATTTAATTTATTTTTTAAGACTGTGGTTTCCACAAAATCTCAGACCTTTAAGCGATAACCTCTTTAGACCTTGATCAGATGTTTCCAGATTTATGTCAATTAAGGACAAAATCGCAATTAAGGTTTAAAATTGTACAATGGCGTATAGAAAATGAAAAATTTAACCTTAGTTAGCTGCGTTTTTCTGAAAAACAATTGAGATGAGTTCGTTATAGCTTTTTTCAAGTTGATTCAATTAAAATAACCATTTACTTTTTTTTAAGTCGAATAAGTCAGATCAAATAGTCTTCAATATGTAATATCGTTGTTTTGAGTTCCGAACAACGCTTTTATTATACGGAACTGTTAAGAGCTATACAAAATTATAAGAAAACTATAGAACGATGATAGATCTTTTTTGTTATGCTTAGAAGACTTTGATCTAACTTATTCGTCAACCAATTTAGCGTTGTCTCAACTTGAAAAAAACTATCGCCAACGCGACCCGATTATTTTTCACAAAAGCGCAGCTGTTATATACACAACTTAATGCTTAGTTGCATAATTATTTTCAGGGGCATTCAACGACCTATCTATATCCATCACCCAATTGTTCGACCGTGTCAGGAACTTCCAACTTATCGTATTGGATCAAAAACCAATCATTCTCGGTATCTTCCACAGAAACAGGAAAACTTTCATCATCAGATTTTGTTGGAAATATGACCCAAATTAAGTGAAAATCTTACTAATTATTATATAAACATTTTTATATTCCAAAATCTGCAAGAATTTCTCAAAACCAAAAAAGGTTCCAGAATTTTACAAACATTTAGCAACAGTGCCCCGCTACATCTGGATGAAGTCGTAAGAGACCTATTGGTTACTTCGATCGTCGACTGTATAGTAGACAGTCCTGTAACGGCGGCAATATTAGAAAAAATTTCTAAAGATAGTGTGACATTTTTCCTGGAGAAAATAAGGTAATATTTATTACACCGATATAATGTAATGTAAATGAATAAAACCAAAAGTTTGTCATTTTTTCAGGAGTATTATAGAGGTGAACCGAAGCCGTCTGGAATATTGTACCACAAACACAAAAATCTAAGTTTTAAATATTGAAAGGTGGGATACTTGAAAAAAAAAAAGATAGACGTCCTCAACAAATAAAAGTTTGTACTGCAACTGCAACAAATACAGGTAAAACTAATTTATGTATTCTACATAGATATTATAAATCAATAATATTTTTTCTTTTTTTGTTCATTTCAGAAGTAAGTCAGGAATTCGAAGGATCTAAGAAATGGTTGTACCATTTCTCTAGCCCATGGGACGATGTCAAGAGGCACTGGATAGCCACACACGACGGCCTACAAAGTAATCTCCAAGCAGAAAAAAAAATTAACACTATAAACTTTTTTGATGAATGGCCAATTTTAAAGCATGCAGATGGCTTTCGATCGGTAAAAACAATAATTCGAAGTTTTTGTTTCCAAAGAGTAACATTTTTTTCTTATTTGTTTCAGACTGATCTGGAATTTAATTGTTTGTACCCTTGTTGTGTATGCCCTTTTCTCTGTTAGAGATTGAAAATATTAGTATTTCCATGATAAAATATAAAGTAACTGTTTTAAAAAAATCGTATTACCTTTATTTTAAAGAAAAAAATCAACTATCAAGAATAATAGACATTGTAAAAACAAATAGAAAGATTTTCTTGATAGTTCAAAATGTACAAATAATCAAGTACGAATTACGATAGTCATTTTCGGGTTATTTTGTCGGTGATGAACAAAACCAATATGAAAGTATTTGGTGCACTGAGAATTACGTTACACATTTAAAACCTTTTGTTCTACATTCCCTTCCAAACGGAATTAAAATATGTAACGAATTTCACATTTCGTTCCCTGCTACAGTTTCTAATTCTTTCAGGAAAAACTTTTTTTTTTGTCTTCTCGTTGCATTGATTGTGGGTTGTGAGTTAGATGAGGTGTGTATCCCTGCAATAGGGGTTTATATTCTACTTATTGAATATTGTTAATGCCAATGTTGTGTAATGAACTAAAAATATGCACACACCAAAATATTTCTGTACTGTTAACTAATTGATATTGCTTCAAAACAAATATTATATATGTAATTGTATTATGATTTGGTATCGAAAAACAAAGGTATTAACGACGATGAGATGACACGATGGTCCGAAAGAGATGACGAGGGAGAGGGAGGTGATGAGGAAAAGAAGAAACATTTGGACAGCGAGTTGAATGTTGAGTTTTGATAAATAAAGAAGAGACTTAATAAATTGTGCTGTGTGTTTATATTGATCACTCCAAGTATAATCTTAAAATATAAAAAGTAACAGTGATTACCAAAAATACTTGGTCATATTTTTTTTTGTACAATTAAATGATCAATCATTTAAAGTTAATATATGAACTTTATAAACATATTAATTTAATATATATAAAAAGATAAAACTAAACAAGTGAAAACGAACATTAAATTTACCAGGTGTGTCATAAACTGTAAATTGGTTATAAGAATATGTCATGTGAAAATGCCGAACTTTATTTGAAGTGAAACGACACAGTTCCAACGTGAATGAAAATAATCAGATGTTGGTGAAATCGAAAGAGTTGTTTGGTGCAAAATATTAACTGAAACTTAAACCATACTCTATGTCGTACTATTATGTGAATAATTGGTCTCGTATATAATAAAATAATAAGAAGTTGGACGCAATTTAAGTGCGGCTCGTAAACTCGAAAAATTATAAAATGGTGAGCCATAAAATGTGTAGTGATGGACGTTAAAACTCAAATCTGTTTTTTTTGGGTGTGGTTTTGTGATAATCGTAACATAAACCGGACAATATCGATATTAATAAGAGTCTAATAAGTTTAATAAAATCTTTTCTAACTCGAACTGTTCCAAAGATACTTCCACAATTAATAATAATTCTGATTAAATAATAAATAAATCCATTAATAACAATCAAAATTTTAACCAAAATAAAATAAAATATCTGCCTTTAATTGAAAAATTCGTTCATTCACAACTCCAACATTAATGAATGATCATACCAATCATACTCATCGAAAACGTATATGGGATACGGAAATAAGATCATTCATCGTTGTCAACGTCATGGCGCCCAACGTTTACAATTTTTGAGAAATTTGTTTTGTATATTTTATTGTAAGTTATTTAATATAAATTTATTATTACTTAAACATTTTCGTATTTCTAAAACGAAGATTAAAGTGTAAACTAATTCCTCAAACAATAAATAAAATTAATTCTTAAGTTTCCATTTAGTGCAAAGGTGTATATTTATTGATTGGTAAATTAGTTTGTACTTCTATTATAAACAATATATTTTGGTCTATTTAGCAATATTCCTTTATTTTCAATTTAATGATAATATTCATCCATTATCAGTTTTTTTTAGTTTTTTTGTTTTTTTGTAATTTAAGTAAATTTCGGATGTTAGTAATTTAAGGTAAATCCATTTAAATTTTCGTTAGCATGTAAAAGGAAAAAAAAATGATAATATTTGAAGTTAATAATTATGAATTTGACCTAAAAATTACCTATCGCTTTATTCAATTAATTAATTAAAATGAGGTAAATTCTGTTAAGGGGGAGATGCAACGGAGGTGAGTAGTTTGGCTGGGCATGTGACCTTCAAGTGTTTTTTTTTCTCGAGAAACCTAATTTTCTTTCTTAGTTTATTTTCTTATTTTCCATTTACGGTCATTACTGATTGGCTCATGTTCCGGAAACCCCACCCCTGACGCTCCTACGACTTAGCCGAACAATCGACCGTCAAACCGGAACCGCTGAGCTGATAAAAATATTTTCTGTTAACAGTTCAGCAGTAGCTGAACTGTTACAAATATTTAAACCAAATATATCGTATGAATGAAAATTTTAAATAATAGCTTTAATTTTATATATAATAATTATAAATGATTTCATATGTACATATATATTATTTCGTTTTATAAGTATCAATTTTTGTATTAATCTGTAATTTATAGTTATAAGATTTATTTTATAAAAAATTTGCATTTTATAAAGAAATAAAATCGAATATTAATTTGAATTGTATTTTTAATTTATCCAATAAGAATGCACAAAAATATTTCTGGTAACAAGAAATATGAATAAAGTGGACAAGAAGAATATTATTCAATCAAGAATAAATCAGGAAATGATTTCTTATAACAAGAAAGAAGCTAAAGTGGGCAAGAAGAATGTTTTCTTTGATCAAGAATCCTTATTATCTAGAAGAAATGAGTACGATTATATATAATCAAAAATTCTTTCTATAAGAAAAATTAATACATATTTTCAAGAAAATATATATACTTACATCCAGATAATCTATAATTCTCTTTCTCTAAACAAGAAACTAATGATATTTGTAGAGATTTATAGATCAAAACAAGAATATTTAGTTTTAAAATAAAATAGTTAAGCAACCATTTTAAGAATCATTTCTTTAAACTGTATAATAATTCTTAACTGAAGAACTAATTATTAGTGAAAACAAAGACAATATTCTGAATAGAAACCATATTTTCTTCATTTTGTACATTACATTTCTTCTAACAAACGTTTAAAGTTTGTTTCAACGTATAAATTAAACCTTAAATCAAGAATATTAAAGTTTATGTTGAGAAATAAAATTCTTAGCTGAAAATGAAGAGCTCATTTTTCTTATATCATTGACTATTTTCTTCGAGTTAGAGAGTTTTTTTTCCCGTGTAGGTGTCTGAAACCGGGTCAATTTCCAATATAACTAATACACCTTTCCTATCCTTACATCTCGTTATGTGTAAGAGAGTGTGCGGATGGGGCCGGCGTCAACTGTTAATCTTACTTAGGTTTGGTCGCACATTCCAATGAATCAATCAACTCAGTTTTGCTCCCCATCTAATTGTGTAGCGCGGGCTATATATGAAAATCGATTCCTAAAAGGGTTATTTACTAAAGAAAGGGTATCATGTGCAGGTTCGATTAGCTTCTGTGGGAACATTTTCTTCTGGAGATTTTGTATTATCAATAGATATTTCAGCTTTATTTCTGCTGTATCAAAATCGATATTTGTTAGAATATGGTAAAGGTGGTGGTATGTTGAGTTGTCAGAGTTTCTACGTTGGGCCAATTGCGTGGATTTTAATGTCCTCATTTTTCGATAAATCGTCGTTTTATTAACATCGTGCCCTCAATTTTGTTGTGCACTTCTAACGGGTGAGCTATTTTGGATAACGCCAGTTGAGCGTGGTAGGTTTTTAAATTTAATGAATTAATTTTCGTGTAGAGATCTTTGATAGCCACAATTTTTCACACACTCCAACATTTGACTTACTACTTTTGCGAAAGTAAATTTTTACCGAGTATGATTTGCATACCGAGAACAAGTCGAAGGTTAGCTTTTTTCAAAATTGCGGTTTCTTGTCGGGTTTTAATGATTGAGTTTAATTGTGAGTTTAATATTACTACAAATAACTCTGGGTATAATTAACACGAATCTTCGTTAAATTTTCGGATGTTTCATAATAACTAAAAAATGTTAACCGATGTGTATCATATTAAGTCTAGGCCGGTTTCATAATACTACAAATAATTTTAAACATAATTAATATAAATCATCTGAAGCCGTCGAATCTCTTCGGAACGAAAGATCAATAAATTTTCGTTTTTTTATTTTTTATAATAACATGAACAAATTTTGGCCGATTTGAATTATACTTGGCCCAGGTTACTTCAAAAATACTATCAAATAACTCTGTCTATAAATAATATGAATCATGAAAAGCCTTCGACATTCAAATAATAAAAATGAATAAAAAAACGCTGTAAGCTGAGAATTGAAAATTGTAAGACTTCGGGTCATTATCAAAGGAGACATTGTCAGGTGTGTAATTGTTGTGGCCAATAATTCATTGGGACTTCATCCCAATCAATCAATTCGTCTGTGTTGTATAGGCTTTGCCAAGTGAACCCCAAAAGAAGATGTGTAAAGGTCAGTTCACGTCGCCGCCGCGCGAGTCTACCATTTTTTAAATCGCTCGTGCGTAATGTCAATCGTCACACTTACTGTCCGCCATCCAGTTGGAACCACATATCGTCGATAACCAGCCCATCCAGTTTAGGCCACAAGGAGTTGTTTATCATCGATCTGTACCACTTGCCGTTGACGGTTACGGCAAGACCAGTTCCTTTTTGGAATAGTTAAGGACTGATGTTTCCGCCACACCAAATTCACCCCAATTAGTGAGTTTCTCGGGATGCATTTGGTTCTGGTGTATCTCGTGTCACTCACGTCAATCCCATAGTTCTGTTGCAAATCCGTGAATGTTGCTAGCTCACGTATCCATTCATCCAAAAATGGGCTAACCTTATGCAAACCTTATGATGTTTGATGTGCCGAGTGATCCCAAATCACGTACATGATCTAGTTTTCGTATCCCTCGATGACCTTATTACATCCTCCATTTTCGATCAGCATCTGGCCGATGCAGCATCTCGGTTAGTAGCAGCGGGTCTCACAATTAATGTGGAAATAATTAAATTTTTAGTGAGAGAGATCGATTATTTCGGACATGTATTTGGTGTAGACACTCTGCGTCCAAATCCGGAAAAGGCAAAAGCGATTGCACTGTATCCCTTCTATGGCAAAAGCAGTCAAGGTTGGTACAAACTTTTTATTGATCAATACTTTTCGCTTCCGCTCCTTTGACTAATTTACGTATAAAATTGGAAAATTGCTTTGGTCGGAAGAGTCTTATACCGCTGATTTACAAGTACCCCTGTCCTTAACGCTGCTGAGTTTACAAAACGATCTTTTATACAGCTCTACAGGCGTTGGTGTTGTTTTGTTTCAGAAAACGGATGATGGGGAGGAGACTCCAATCGATATAATATATCGGGTAAGCTACACTCAGCGCAACGTGATTATAGCGTGACCAAGGCAGTCATTGCTTGAACTGACGGGAACATTACAAAGCAGTAATGACAGTTGAAGACAGGCCGATTCACATTGACTTACATTATGCATGTTTCCGAATCTCCGAATATTTATCGAAAATTAATCGTGCCGAAACTTCCCCAACTATAAATGTAATTTAAAGGTTGTTAGTGGCTGAGTTATTTATACTCAAAGGGCCAATTTGTGCGGATGGACAATCTGATATGCTTAATTGAAAAGGAAACTATTGGAACTATTTTCTTGAATCTCTTCGATTATAGATACAATGATTAGGTATAATTAAATCCTCTCACTCCCGACCTACCTCCGCCCAGTTAGGTTCGTTTAAAACTATAGAATTACTTAAGCGGTATGTATTTCTTCTGGCCTTACATAATTTCAAATGTTCAAGGTTTCATTTCTTCTTGCGATGACTTTACGGCCACCTCTTAGTTCTCTGCCTCCAACTTTCAGACCGTGGCAAAGAATAAATTTAGATTTTTTGAAGTCTTATTCGAGGACACGTTTGGACGCTGTCGACCACTATTCTAAATTCGTAATTACTCGAACAGTGCGTCAAGCTACCGCAGATGAAGTTGGAACTTTTTTAGACAAGAGCAAATTGACGATGGGTGACAATATCTCTCCCATACCGTTCAGAAATTGTATTTAGGAAATTAACATCCTAGAATTGAAAGTCCCGAAAACAAAAAATCCCAGATATCATAATCGCTTACTAAAAAATGCGAAAAATCTAAATCCCTGATATGATAATCCCGAAAATTAAAAATGAAAATCCTGGAAATCAAAATTAAAATAAACGGATTCGGCCGGAATATAGCTTCCAGCGGCGAAACGAAATTGAAAAGAACCTTAAACCTGGTCAACTTGATTGACTGAAATTTTGATAAAAAAAAACAGTTTTGGTTATATTGGATCGATTTTATTGTAAATGTTTCTCTCTATCTCTAGCTTTCACAGCCTATGAAACGATTTTGCCGCTTGCACGATGTCGTTCAACTATATCAGCTCATCGCACGATGCCACCAGTATTCCCACCAGTTTTCGGGTCTGCATAGTCTAAGTCGTCCCCTGCGATGTACGCCGAATGGTTGGTGTTGGGACTCTCTTCTTAACATTCGTGGTGTTCAGGATCTTTCAATGTGACCCAGCCACCTTATTCGATTGAGTTTAATGATTCAGATAAGGTCACAATCTCCACGATTAGTTCGAATGATCTCCCTTCCAAAGGTAGATAATAACTTACCTTCACTATAGTTCAAGTCCCAAATTACATTTCCGAAAGTTAGCGCAAGTCTTATAAGTGTTTTGTTTATTGCAAGTTTGCAAGACTGCGACAAAAATTTTGATCTAAACTTCTTTGTCTGTGCGTATATAAATCAAGGTCCGGTTGCTTTTTGACCTTTTATATCTGCCCGGACATCAACTGACCCGAGATATTTAAATTCTTCCCCGTTCGCAATGTTATGGTCGTCTGTTTCGAGATTTATCGTATGGGTGCTCCTTGATGTTGATAGACATTTAGTTTTCTTGCTGTCCACTTTCAAACCCAGCTGTTTTGTCTAGAGGATAAATCGAAATAAAATGTCCTTAACACGATTTGACATTAGATCTCCGACAAAGAAGCATGCTATTTTTGACGTATCCAAAAACTTGGCATGACATATTGATGTCACGACCGAACATTCAATATAACTTTTCCTTACCACGTACTCGAGCGCCATATCATACAAAATCGGCGCGAGCAGATCTCCTTGTCTCCTGATATTATCTCGGAGGAATCAGACAGCAACGATTAAAGTTTTACCTCTACCTACGTGTATAAATTATGCTCTGAGAAAGTAGAGCCATCGGCCTAAACTATATATATGTTGTAGAATAAAATTTTTCACCGTTAGCAATACAAATTTTAAACAATTTTGAGGATGAGCTTGGCAGCTGTGTCAACAATTCTCATTCCAAATGAACCGGCAACCGATATTCCAAAAAAATTCTTGAAATTGTCTAGGCAGAAGAGTTTTAATTTTGTAATTTAATCCTTCTTCATGCCATACTTTGTCGAAAGCTTGCGCAATATCCAAGAAAACTGCTGAGCAATATTTCTTTTCTTCTAAGGAGAGCTTAATTGTATTTAAAATTCTGTGCACCTGTTCTAGTATGTCGTGCTGCTCTCTAAATCTAAATTGCTGATCTGGTATAATGCGACCTTCAGATAATATAGGTATTAGTTCTTGTAGTAGCATTTTTTCAAAAAGCTTTGTTTATTGGCCTGTACGACGAGACTTGAGTTTCGTCCTTACCTGGCTTAGGAATCATGATACTTTTGAGATATTTTTCTTTTTTGGGAAAAGTATTCACATCTCATAATCGCGTTAAAAATATATGTTATATATTTTACGCAACTATCTGGTAATTCTTTGATCATTTTTCCAGTTATTAGATGTTTTTGATAACTGTTTTGATGCACTGTCATTCTACTGAATTTGGGTTCGACCCGTCCCTCGTAAACTGTGGTAGTATGCAGTCATTATTTTGCTCGTTTGGAGTGAACACTTTTTGTAGATGGTTAGCGAAAGTGATACCATTTTCTAAGTCACTTCTGATCCAGTGACCATCTGGTTTCCTTATCGGTGGGTTCGATAGTTCTTTTTTTGCTGCCTTTCACAGTGAGTAATCTGTTTTTTCTGTTGCTGTGAGCTCACTTAGGTAATTATGTTTTCCTAAATTTTGTTCTTCGCGTATTGCTTCTCTCAGAGCTTTAATAGCTCTAAATTTAAGCTCTAGCTAAATTTCCGTTTATGCAAAGCAGATTGGTGAAGCTGGCATAGCAGCCGAATTGCCCGCTTCTCTGCCAATAATTTTTGAATGTTACTAGAAAGCCTTATATTTTTGTCGTAATTTTTGTTCTCCGGAGTAGTTTTTTTTGCAACTATTTCAGCTATGATTTTTGACTATAATTTGCTTAATCGTATTCATATTTTGCATCACCATGCTCATTTGAATTTTCATCATCATCATGAAACTTTGGATGGTCTCGGTTAATTTTTTTACCATGGTATGAATGTTTAGGTCCTCCTCATTAGAATGAACTTTGGGTTTCGGTTTGTTACCTTTTAAGATATTTGCGTAAGAAGCACCTGGCTGTGCAAAACTGCTGGCAAACGTCTCCAAGTTATCATTTTGTATGTTTGCACTCGGTGGCTCCCAACTAAAAATAGCAAAGTTTTATTTACACAACCCTGTAGTTTTAAAGGAGATGGCGGTACATTTCTTCTATTTATTACAATTTGCAATTCGATCATCTGCAGAACACTGGATAGGAACGCTTACACATACAATTTTGAAAATAACCTAATTTAATGAAAATCTGTACACAGATGTTTTCATAGGTGACAACACTTTGATATTTGAATCACGATAAGTGGCATCCAGAATATCGATTTCAGGGACAATATTCTGGATACCACAGGTTGGATTTTTAATTTAAATTTATTTGAATTACATTTAATTATATACTTACCATTACAACATCGTGCATTTTGCTCCTTAACATCAGATGTGCTCATTTAGGATTTGGTAAATAATTAAACATTTTCTAGAATGATTGTGACTTATATTTAAATTCATATTACAATTAAGGTTTAAAAAATAATTAAGAATGGTCGATAATAAACTCGTCGTCTGAATCTTCTGGCAAATCATTCAGCAGATAAAATAAATCGATCGGTTCGCCAAACCGTAAAAATTCTAATTTTACTGTTACATCATCGATCGAAATTAATTTGATTTTGAATTCGTCGAAAGAATACTGTACATCTACTGGTTTTCTGTATGGGATCAGATGCGTTGGCAGATCGTATTCCGTTTCAAAATCTAACTGTTGTGATAGAACTTGAAAATATTCAGCAAATAATTCGAAATAAACTGATCGTGTAACAGCATGTGATAATAATATTAATTGATCACGCCTTACGCGGGTTTTCATACATATATCTATGAATGCGCGGTTGGTTAGTTCACCATCATATTCAACAATACATTTGTCATTTAATTGTTGTAGACACTGTAAAACACCGGGGGAGTAGACAACATTATAAAATTTTATATGACCTAAATTCACAGATTCCTTTGATAACATTTCCTCTGGTACTGTGGTAAAATTACAATTTTCAACTACAACACCAACTGTTTCTGAAAATTTTTGAACAATAACTTTAAATAACGTTGCGTCAAATTCCATATCGACGAAAGACACGGTTGCTAAACGTAGTGTTATGTTCGGAAGTTCATGTGGCTTTCTACAAACAAATTTGCAGTTTTTGAACTGTATACCACAAATGCTATCAAAATTTTTAGCAATCCTTAAAAATATCGCAACATCCAATTGCATGTTTTCAAACTTAGTACTTTTTATTTTAATAGGTCGTATTGAAAACACCTCGCCCACGAGAATGACATTACATTTATTGAAGTATACCAATGTTTCGTCTGAAATTCTTTCCAAGATTGTGACCAGTACCTCTAAATCAAAAGGTTGGTATCGGAATTGGATCCATCTTGGTTTAATCATAATGACTGGCATTAGATGTAACCCCGTAACATTAAAATCACAATTTTTCAATTCAATTTTTGACGTTTTGCTAATATTTGTTAATAATCTAAGGTGGTCCACGGAATCAAACGTTATGTTATGAAATATGATACTCGACTCGATCAAATTATTCGGAATTAGCTCGGTGTCAAACTTTAATTGACAATTTTTCAGTAAGACCGTCCAATTTTTCTGTTTGAACATAAACATTTGTAAATCTACAAACATGTTAATCAGAACAATAGTAATTTTCAATTCCGGATTAAAATTGAACTGCTCGGTACACGGATTGATTATTTCACATTGGCGAAACTGTACAACTGAGTTTTGATCTAAAATATTTAAAAGGGCCATCAGATGTTTTGAATCAAGGCATATATCTTCAACAATTAAATTGGGCAAACTAAACGAAGAACTGCGATGCATCAAATCGAAATTCATTAGCAGATTGCAACTTTTAACAAGAATTACTGCCGTACTTGACAGTTTACCTAAAACGTTAAGTAAAGTTTGCATTTCAAGCCTACATTGGATAAAGTGGATGTACTCGATCCGAATTGTTGCATTCGCTGTGGCATCGATAAATTCGTCTATCGGGAAAATATAGCAATCTTCAAAATATACATTAGATTTATTAGGCAATTTCCCGAGAATTGTGTGCATGGCAAAGGAATCGACTGTTGCATTTTTAAATACTAGTTGTACGGGTTTCGGACTAAAGTGTTCGAATTGTTCGTGCTCGAAACTTAAATGACAATTATTGAATACAATTTGATTTTGAATTTCACAATTTTCTAAAATTTGGAAAATGGTTTTTAATTTTATTTCAGAGTTTCCAAACCAAATATTATGTCCAAAAGTGAAATGCCATGGTTCGTCATTGTCACCGAACGAGAAAGTGCAAGAATTTATTACAATATCATAAGCACACTGTTTTATCTCATTCGGTGGCCGCTCTAGTTTCGGCAAATTATAGTGAATACGACAACCAAAAATTTTTAGTAATTCAACATTTTTTAAAATAGTGATTGCGCTAAGTTCAAGGTCCATGTCGCAGAAGCGAAGAACTCTTGTTTTTGAATGGTTTGGGAATTCTTCCATGTTATTTGTAACATTAATTTTACATCTTCTAAATTCAATGCGATTTCCATCTGACTGGCCGAGAATCGCAATAAATGTATTTAAATTAAAATTAATTTTTTCAAAAACCAATTGGCCCTCACGCATCATACTCATTAGAGAACGAAAAATATTTGTTGGCACCGGATTCAGATCAAATTCGTAAAGTGTCAGTTGTGATAAAACATTTGGAAACTGGCCCACCATAAAATTTTTTGCCACATATTTAAGTACGGCATTTGTTTGCAGTGGTGAAGAATTAGTTTCAGATTTTACAAACAATTCAAAAAACTCTGGACAATCATTCAGTGAGTTAAGTGAATCATCTACATTAAAATTCACGTAATAATTTTGAGTGGAATGTTTTGAGCCATAGTATAAAACTTGCGTGGGGATTGGCTCGTGATGATGGATTGCGCAAAAATTGACTTTTTCGTTTATTCCTTTAAAGTCAATGTGAATTATATCGTGGTAATCAAACTTAATATTGTATAAATGTGAAAGTGTTTGAATTTCATTCACCGTCAGAATATTTGCTGTGTGGCATTCTTTAATCGATGTGTGAAATTTCTTAATTGAATGACGAATTAACTCGGTCGATCTGAACTCCTTGAAATTGAAGGAATATTTTTTCTCCCTCTTATAATATATTGAATAACGTTTCTGTAGATACTGTTGTATGTCGTGATCTAAGTGCTCGTCCCAATATAAATTATTACAGCGTGTATTGGCCATTTCTAGAGATAAAACATCTTCAAGGTCTAAATATTCTAAAAATTTGCCGTGAAATGCAGTCAGAATATGTATATCGAACGCCGATTGAGTCTGGTTTGCCATTTTGTGAGGATATGGTAAGAATACTGAGTTTACATGTTTCATTCTAAAGATCTCATCAATTTTTAACTTTTCATCATCATCTAGACCAGATCGAAAATGAAATAGGTAAAATATAGATCGAATTATGGTAATCGTGGTGCAATTGTATTTCAATGCATAATTTGTTTCCTTCATAATTTTAAGTTTTTCTTCAATCCTTTCCTATAAGTATAATAAGAGTCAGGTTTAATGAAAACATAATACGATAATTTATAAAAAGTTATCAAACCTTTTTTTCTGCGGATCGCACATAGTACGTGAAGTCGTTCAGCCACGGCATTTTACAACTAGTTATTTCACTTATGTTGCATATAAAATCCATTGCTTTATCAAGTTGAGCCTCATCTGCTTCAATTTCCATTTCTACAGTAGTGTTAAAATGCCCATTGTTTGGTTTAGGCAGGATATGGAGCCCCGATCCACACTTTTCATTCACAAGCTGTGTTTATTATAATAAAACAAAATATGAGTATTTTAAGTTTTTTTTTCCTTTTAACACTATTATCAGTAGGCAATCAACACATTTTACTAAACACTTGTTTTTTACTTAGGAAAAAAATTTTGTGAAATAAAATCGAGTGTTTAGTAAAATGTGTTTATTAAGTGGTCGTATTTTGGTTAATTAAAAATTCATAAAGTTCGTCAAAAGGATGCACTAAAACGTAATTTCAAACTTAATTTTTTATACAACAGCATTATTTTTGGCGGTTAGAATATTTTAAACAAAATATTCTAATCGCACATATCGCAAACATGCACATCATTGAAAAAACTCTGTACGTGCAAACAAAGCAAATGCATCAACAGAGGTACATCTGAAAAGACGGAAACATAGCCACACGATTCTTGCAAATAAGTCCCTTGCTGGCCCCCACAATGCTCGGTTTACTAGAAGTAGTTGCATCCAATTCGTGTCTCATTTGTCGTCTTCGCGCAATCGAAAAACAAAACTAGCAGAAACTTATTACTGGTCGAGGAAAGTTTACATCACCAAATAACACCAAAAGAAATAACTGCAGATCGGGAACCTACTTTAAATAAAATTAAATGACTGCGAAGCCTCCCAGGAGCTCGTGTGGCATACCCATCTCCGCTATATTAAGTGAACAGAATAGGAACTTGGATGATGCTACATGGCACCGTAATTAAGAATGTAAGTTTGCTGTTTGTGGTTTAGGTATATATTTGCCAGTGATCCTGATAACGAGTTCACCATGTGTGAAATAGTTTTGTTGGGTAATTGCATGCAGTAAATGTTTAGTTTCCGAAATTTTTTGTATAGGCTCTATATGGTTTTTGCTTAACAGATTTTCAGTTAACATAACTGTATCCAATATTGGAATATTTATCAACATATTTTTAACATATGGAATATTTATCGGCTTGATTTTTTCCACCATCTTGCAGTGGCAGCTCCGACGCGCGGCTGTAGTTTATTCCTAAAGAACGATTATCTTGGAATATAATATACAATAGGAAAAGGGGTAAATAAACGTATCTCTTATAATATCGAAAGCATACTGGAGTGAGGTAGCTACCGTTAATAAAGAGTACACCTTGTGTAGCTATACACAAGGAAAAAAAATTGAAATTCGAAACACGTATGGTTCAATTAAAATTATTAAAAATAAACAATATTATATTGAAAATTACAGTACTACAAAAAAAAAGTTTACGCAATATCTTTATAAAAAAAAATTATCGTCTTTTTAATTCTATTTAGCGTTCTCGACTTGTAATGCTGTATTCACGTCGCGAATCGCCAACCTTTTGGTAGATGCCAACGTCGCCCTGCGCTTAATACTTGGTCGTCTGTATTGTGCTGTGCAATCGAAATTTTCAATTTCGGCCTTTTCCTCGTTACGAAGCTAGGTTTTTGATAACATTTACACATATGATTTTTGTATTATTATATTACCACGTAGATCACACTCATATGCCCGGAGACTTTGGTTACGAGGCAGGAGAATGCTGAATTATCATCATTATTAACAAAGGTTGGCAATGGAGATCGATTGGATAAACAAGAGTTTCAACTGATTGATTCGAGAATCTGTTCAGAGCGGAAGCGGAAGAACGCTGTTCTAATGGAATTCGATTATTCAATGATAACCGTTCAGTCGATGCGTATAATTTGAGAAGCTTTAGTTCATCTAGTGAAACATCGAATTCAGTTGCTGATAATGAAATACTCAGGTGTGGAGCTGATTGCGAAAAAGAAAGGGTTGTTAGTGAGAAGCTTCAAAAACTCAGCACGATTAAATTTCAAAAATTAAAACTCAAGATATGAAAAAACAGTGTACAGCGGCTGATGGTTAGAACAATAGAGGAATACGGAATATACCCACTAATATTAAATGAAAAGGACACACTGAAACAAATAAAATTTACGGAATGATCCTACAGTACCAAAACCTACAAAAATCAGTTGTTTTATTTCAAATCAAAGTTCAGTAGCTACCATAACACTTTGAATGAACAAGTAGTTTGAAACCGGTCTGCTATGCAAAAATAATATTATCACAAAAAAAGATAAAGCAACGCTGTGTAAGATAGCGGAAATATAACAGCGAAAAATAAGAGATTACGCTACTCGCCGCAAGTGGCAACACTATCACTAAAGAAAATTTCTCTTGTTATGTAATTACCAGCGAATTTTTTTTATTCATCATGTATCACTTTTTTCACTTAATAAAACATCTCAGCGGAATAAAATATTAAAAGTGATCCTTAAAATCGCAAATTGATTGATCTCCGAAGTAAAGGACCAACATGAAATCTTGAAATTTAACAATATTCCGTCTTTCCGCCATTTCTTAACGAATTACGATTAAATTTGGATAATAGTATTGATCAGGGATTTTAAAGTAAGTTTTGAACAAAATTCTAGGATCTGTTCGTGCTGGACTAAACTGGAAGAAACTTATTTTCTGACAGATATGAAATTTCTGCGTATTTTCGATGGAAAACGAAGGCTATATAATGGAGCGAAGAAAAAAACTCGAAAATGTATATCAACAGCTTCTTCAAGATCAAGGCATCAAGTTTATATTAGACACGACTGTTCGTACTGCGTTTAAAATCTCTTTTCGCCTGTCCAAACGCCATTACCGAACGAGGTCAAGGGTTTATTACCACGTTTATATTAGCTCACTCTGTGTGTCTGTTTGTATCGTCAAATTTTGTAATCAATATTTTAACCACTTGCGATAGTCCAATTTAGCTGAAATTTTGCATGCAGGCTTAACTCCGATGACAATACAAGATTCTAACATTTTTGGACATTAAAAAACAAAAAAATTTCTTCCTGACTCTTATCAAGGTTTTTTCAAAGCCTTTGTCAAAAATTGACAGAAAAGAAGCCATGTAATAATGAGGCATTGGCAGAAATGGTGAGACTAAGATCTGTGGGATGCGAATAACTGACAAAAAAACACATATTGACAAAGACTTATAAAAGTTGGCTATAATAAAAAACAATCATATGACATAGTGCTCTCGGATTGCACTCTAAAAGGTAAGATCCAAAGATAGATATACCATCTATCTTTTTGCAACTTGCTGACAAATGTTAACATGGTCGAAAAATGTATTGTAAATTTCGATGACTAAAAAGTAGAAAATAAAATATATTTAAAAAAACTTTTTAAAAAACCACGCTTATTTTTAAAGGCTCTAAAAAGTAGATAATAAAAGGCTTTGAAAAGTAGAAAATTAAATTTTTCTTCCTTACTTTTATCAAGGTATATTTATAACAAGTAGAAATTTAAAATTAATGTGACTAAAAATATAAGCGTGGGGCGCTCCTTTACGGCAAGATGACAATGGAGACTATCTTAAAAATGAGAAACAAGTTTTCAGAATTAATGATAAATAAACTCAGGGGAATGAAAATTTGTTTTTCGGCCACATTTACGAGATATAAATAAATAAAGTCAAAAAAAAATTTCAAATTTTTTTTTTATCGCTTTTGCATGAATTTTTTTTTCGTGCTTACGTTTTCTGAGACTGGATACATACAAACCGCATTTTTTTTATTTCATAAATACACACATTCATTTGATTGACAGCATACAAATGATAAACAGATGAACCTGTCAAAATGCACATGTTTGCCAATCACTTTCTTTCACTCTTGGATTCTGATACAGCCGGTTATACGTCATACGATAAGTATTAACAACATAAAAAGTGATTTTAAGTGTGTTCAGTGCAAAATATTTTCCAAATATGTAAATAAAACAAATTTGTTTTATTTTAATGATTTTTTGGGGAAGTTTAATTGAATGCAAAGCATAACAGCGCTCACACAACAACAATACTTTTTAAATTATTCTTAAATAAACAATCCTTAATTCATATTGAATTAATTTCATTGATTTAGAAAAAAATGCCACCAACAAGACGATCAACTATAGGTCGACGTACGCGTAATTCTACCTATAGATTTAATCAAAGGAGAGTGCAAAGTGTAAAGGAACACTCACAACAAAATCAAGTACAACAAATACGAAACGCACGTCGTCATAGATCAGCAGATCCAAATCCATTAAATCCATAGCATCGAGACGAACGACACGACTTTCACGTCGTGCTGTGCAAGAGATGGAATATGCTGATTTCGCTTACAATAGCGAAAATGATTATAGTGAACATGCCATATATTGGTCAAATGCAGCCAAATTTCAAGGTGAAACGCCTGGCATGCGTTGTGCTAATGGCAAAGTGAGACTGCCAGCATTTGAATCTCCTCCCGATCCACTTCATTCATTCATTTTTGGAACGTCGCAAACATCCAAGCATTTTTTGTCTCACATTCAAGAATACAATACGGCATTTCAAATGACTTCTTTTGGTGCGACCAAAATTGTAAGAGACAATTTCATGCCGACATTTAAGGTGATTACTTCATGGGAATATCATATGAAAAATGCGATCTGAGCAGCAATTTTTTTGATGTGTTTAAGAATTCTGACCCATCATCTAATTACATTTTACAAATATTATAGATTCAAGGTCAGATTTATCATCGAACTGGTTCCTTATTGCCATATCCTGATGCTGATCACCAATTTTTGGAAATCTATTTTATCGGAGATGCAAATCGTGAATTGGATCGGCGTTGTACAATTGCTGCGCGTGTAAGGCGACAAATTGTTTCTGAACTTCAAACATTCTTAAATCAGCACAATGATTTAATTAGATTGTTTAAAACCCCTCTCGATCGTATGCAATCTGATGATCACCGAATCGTTATCAGGGCTGACAAAAAGCCCTTTGGAGAGCATGCGAGACCATTTAATGCACCAACAATTGATGAAGTGGCCATTGTAATTGTTGGAGACCAGTTTCAATCTCGCGATCTTGTGCTACATCGAAGAAATGAAAAATTACGGCGTGCTTCAGAGCTTCACCGCAGCTATGATGCATTACAATATCCATTATTGCACTGGTAAGGTGACGGCGGCTATCATATCAATATTTATTTCAAAACAAGAAGACATGATTTTAATTATTTGATAATGTACTCATCATAGGTCGTGAGGTAGAAAAAAAATTTAGTAGGATGAATTATTATTCGTATAGATTCGAAATTCGCCCACAAGAAGATAACTTTATTATGCGATGTGGCAAACTTTTCCACCAATACGCTGTTGACATGTATGCGAAAGTTGAGGCAGAACGCCTTAATTACCTTCGGTTCAATCAAGCCACTATTGCGAGATGCAATAGTGAATGATGGTAATGATGATATCGGACGTTTAACAATATTACCATCGACATATGTTGGCAGTCCGCGCCACATGCACGAATATACGTAAGATTCAATGTCATACGTTCGCAAATATGGTCGTCCCGACCTATTCATAACATTCACATGCAATCCACAGTGGGCTGACATAAAAAACAATTTATTTGATGGTCAGAATCCAACAGATCGACACGATATAACAGCACGTGTATTTCGACAGTACAAGCATAGACAAATTACAATAAGACTGCTAAACCAATGGAAAATTTATGTTTAAATCAAATTCTCGATGTCGTTACAAATGGAAAAAATTTTCTAGCGGCTGTTAGTAGAAATATTAGTCAACACTCAAACCCTATTTTGGTCTAAATTATGAGCGCAATACATATTTCTCGCTCAATATATTTTTTCAATACGCGCGCGACAAATAAATTTTTTTATATTTGTGTATACAGTAAAAAAGAAACAAACGGAAAAATAACAAATTCAACTTATTTTTTATTTTCGTTTGAAAGTATCCTTTCTCTTCTTTCTTTAAGTCATACACTTATATTTTAATAAAACAGAATGAAATGAAACTAAAACGCACGTATTATCTATATACATACTCGTATATACATATGTACTATTTAAAATAATGTTTATGCACGATCGATAATTTCTTGTTTAGATGTATAGAATTTAAACACGTGGTGACCATGAAAAGGAAGAGGATCTATTTTAGATGTAAGTATGTAGCTACGATGATTGTTTTGGTGTGCTGCATGAAGTATAATTTAAAAAACAAATATTTGGAGGAAATGATAAGAAACATCAACAATTTATGAACGAAAGGGAAAAATATTATAATTAAATGGTTTTTTAATGATCGCAGAAAACAGTTACATATTCATATGTATTACATATTTGTGTTTGGTTACATTATGTATATTTTATATGCCTATCTATACTGGTTTGTCCAAATTAAATACATTCATGACTAAATTTTCCCTAAGTATACTTAAGGATGTTGCATGATTTAAATTCAATAATTTTAAAATACCTAATAATTTTATAAATGATTTTATTTTTGAGAAAATGAAGAAAATCAGCTTACACCGGAAAGGTGTCTTTTGGAAAATATACTATGTATTTGGATTTGCCTCCAAAAAAATTGGTCAAGCATATAAATTTTTGTTAACGTTTTCCCCTTATTCCATATTATCTGAAGCATGGTAAAGGTATTATAGGACTTGATTTGTTTCAACTAGCTTTTGCAAACATTTTAAGACGTCGGATATAAAAGCTAGTTTTTGATTTTAACTAAATTTGCAAAAACATTAATATTTCGATTGCGGTTGTGGTATATACATATATAGAATTATGAGTATACACAATATCCGTGCAATTTCATTTTTAATCTGCTAACCCCAAATAAAAATCATCTTAAGGTTTTAAAATGACAATATATAAATATTTCGTTGTTCGTTGTTGTCAATTGATTTACAAGCTTACATTAAAAGTACAGTGGAATTTTTCAGATACCAACCACCCCTTATCATGGAAACTACCCCAAATTTCTCTACAATAAAGGACCACTTCTTTGAAAATTTCAAAAATAGACTATTCAATATCGGATAATGGGTATCGCTTTATAATCCTCATCAGAAATGCAATTCGATTTTCAAGTTGTAACTATAAATCATGGACACAAATTTATTTAGCCATCCCCTTTATTTATTAGGTGTATAACTTAATTTCTACAGATTTTTTCTTCGAGCTTAAAATTATATTTAAAATAGAAATATTTTCACGGTATTTTTTGATTTTTACAGGATCATGATTTACATAACCTCTCAGAATAGCAGAGTTTACAATGGCAACTGATAAACAGCACATTCGGCACTGCATTCTATACAAATGAATTCCAATAATGAAAAAAAGCTTCTAAAGCACGGGAATCAATTTGTAGTGGTCTTGGTGTCGACCTTGTGTCTAATGAAATTTGTAATTATTGGTACAAACGTTTTAGAAGTGGTGATTTCGATATTAGCGACAGCCTCGAAAGTTTGAAGGTGTGCTAGCTAACCTGGAATATACAACAGCAACAGGCATAACTCAGAAAAAACCTAATACCTAAATAAAATAATGCGTAATAATTGGATTCATATTAGTTTTCAATTCCTATAAAAATCATAAACATTTGATAGTTTAAATTCTCCTAAACTTCTGAAACTTTAAATGAATTGTAAGAAAATATGTACTATGGACTTGAAGGATATAAAAATTAATTAAATAGAGTAAAATATTTTCTGGACAGTTATTTTTCAGTAATTATCTTCTCCTGTACTAAATATTAATTTATTGCATTAATATGCCCAGTACCAAGTGAATTTTATAAAACTGGTGATGTAAATGTATTTAATTAATGTGTAATAATCCATCACCATTAGTCATACATACTCTAATCGTATATAGTTCAATGTGTGTTTTGTATATCATAACAAAAAATAAAACGTAACGTTTTTTTTATTTTATTTTTTGTAGTATCGAACAACACGATTTCAAAGAACACGGAACGAATTAACCGTGTTCTTGGAAGGGTTTCCGTATCTGGATACGCCTAGTTTGAAGGTCGTGACCCAAATGATAATACTTAAGCTACTCAAGTACTTGTGTTTATGTTTGTCAGTTGTACTGCTCGTTGGAAAATTACTCTTGGATATTTCCCTATTAGTAGCTTAACAGCTGTACAAAAGAAAAATATGATAGTTTCATTTGTCTTTATTACACAATATTGGGGTTGTAACAACTGAAACAAGCATAAAATTATTTATCCAATAAAGCTAGTTTCACTGATATTCAAAATATTTTTCTTTGTTCTATTTTAATTCTAAATTGTGAACCTCTAAAAAAACACCTTTTGTGCTAGCACGAAATGATTTTTATTTTATTAAATTTAGATTGCGTGTTCCGTTTATAATTAATTTTGTTTGAATTGGGTTCGAATATTTTCTGGGACTTCCGTGCGGCGTTCGTGATCCTGTCCTTGATTTAGGTCCTCAGGCAGTTCTTATTGATTTTATATACAAAAAATATTTATACTACGAACTCTTCAAACATGTCGAGCAAGTTCAGCCCACTGCAGTCTTACCGAAAACAAAGACATGTTTCATATAAGGTTTAATGAGGCCTCACTAAAATCTATGACAACTCATTGAACTATATACGATTAGAGTATGTATGACTAATGGTGATGGATTATTACACATTAATTAAATACATTTACATCACCAGTTTTATAAAATTCACTTGGTACTGGGCATATTAATGCAATAAATTAATATTTAGTACAGGAGAAGATAATTACTGAAAAATAACTGTCCAGAAAATATTTTACTCTATTTAATTAATTTTTATATCCTTCAAGTCCATAGTACATATTTTCTTACAATTCATTTAAAGTTTCAGAAGTTTAGGAGAATTTAAACTATAAAATGTTTATGATTTTTATAGGAATTGAAAACTAATATGAATCCAATTATTACGCATTATTTTATTTAGGTATTAGGTTTTTTCTGAGTTATGCCTGTTGCTGTTGTATATTCCAGGTTAGCTAGCACACCTTCAAACTTTCGAGGCTGTCGCTAATATCGAAATCACCACTTCTAAAACGTTTGTACCAATAATTACAAATTTCATTAGACACAAGGTCGACACCCAGACCACTACAAATTGATTCCCGTGCTTTAGAAGCTTTTTTTCATTATTGGAATTCATTTGTATAGAATGCAGTGCCGAATGTGCTGTTTATCAGTTGCCATTGTAAACTCTGCTATTCTGAGAGGTTATGTAAATCATGATCCTGTAAAAATCAAAAAATACCGTGAAAATATTTCTATTTTAAATATAATTTTAAGCTCGAAGAAAAAATCTGTAGAAATTAAGTTATACACCTAATAAATAAAGGGGATGGCTAAATAAATTTGTGTCCATGATTTATAGTTACAACTTGAAAATCGAATTGCATTTCTGATGAGGATTATAAAGCGATACCCATTATCCGATATTGAATAGTCTATTTTTGAAATTTTCAAAGAAGTGGTCCTTTATTGTAGAGAAATTTGGGGTAGTTTCCATGATAAGGGGTGGTTGGTATCTGAAAAATTCCACTGTACTTTTAATGTAAGCTTGTAAATCAATTGACAACAACGAACAACGAAATATTTATATATTGTCATTTTAAAACCTTAAGATGATTTTTATTTGGGGTTAGCAGATTAAAAATGAAATTGCACGGATATTGTGTATACTCATAATTCTATATATGTATATACCACAACCGCAATCGAAATATTAATGTTTTTGCAAATTTAGTTAAAATCAAAAACAAGCTTTTATATCCGACGTCTTAAAATGTTTGCAAAAGCTAGTTGAAACAAATCAAGTCCTATAATACCTTTACCATGCTTCAGATAATATGGAATAAGGGGAAAACGTTAACAAAAATTTATATGCTTGACCAATTTTTTTGGAGGCAAATCCAAATACATAGTATATTTTCCAAAAGACACCTTTCCGGTGTAAGCTGATTTTCTTCATTTTCTCAAAAATAAAATCATTTATAAAATTATTAGGTATTTTAAAATTATTGAATTTAAATCATGCAACATCCTTAAGTATACTTAGGGAAAATTTAGTCATGAATGTATTTAATTTGGACAAACCAGTATAGATAGGCATATAAAATATACATAATGTAACCAAACACAAATATGTAATACATATGTATATGTAACTGTTTTCTGCGATCATTAAAAAACCATTTAATTATAATATTTTTCCCTTTCGTTCATAAATTGTTGATGTTTCTTATCATTTCCTCCAAATATTTGTTTTTTAAATTATACTTCATGCAGCACACCAAAACAATCATCGTAGCTACATACTTACATCTAAAATAGATCCTCTTCCTTTTCATGGTCACCACGTGTTTAAATTCTATACATCTAAACAAGAAATTATCGATCGTGCATAAACATTATTTTAAATAGTACATATGTATATACGAGTATGTATATAGATAATACGTGCGTTTTAGTTTCATTTCATTCTGTTTTATTAAAATATAAGTGTATGACTTAAAGAAAGAAGAGAAAGGATACTTTCAAACGAAAATAAAAAATAAGTTGAATTTGTATTTTCCATTTGTTTCTTTTTTACTGTACACACATATATAAAATTTTTTATTTGTTCGCGCACGTATTAAAAAAATATTTTGAGCGAGAAATATGTATATTGAGCACATAGGGTTTGAGTTTTAGCTAAGCATTTCTGCTAACAGCCACTAGAAAAAATTTTCCATTTGTAACGACATCGAGAATTTGATTTAAACATAAATTTTCCATTGGTTTAGCAGTCTTATTATAATTTGTCTATGGTACAAGCACTGTAGATTTGATTATCAAATTGCGAATTTTTGGAGAGGTGCGTTGCTGGATGTATTCGGTTGAATGGCAAAAGAGAGGGCTTCCGCACGCGCACATCTTGATATGGCTGGTTCGTAAAATAACACCCGATCAAATTGATAACATTATATCAGCTGAAATTCCAGATGAAATCAGCGATCCAGAATTATTTGAAGTTGTCACGAAAAATATGATCCATGGCCCGTGCGGTCAAATAAATATGAATTCACCATGGATGATCGATGGAAAATGTACAAAACGGTATCCAAGAGCATTAACTTCGGATACAATTACAGTTGACAACGGATACCCGTTGTACCGATGTCGGTCACCGGAGGATAATGGCCATACAACAACAATTAAAATACGCAATCAAGACATTGAAGTTGATAATCGTTGGATTGTGTCTTATTCTCCACTATTGTCAAAAGTATTTCAGGCTCACATAAATGTTGATTAAATACATTTGATAATATGTGAATAAAGGCAGTTGATGGCCATCCAGGTGTTTTTTTGCAGATACCATGGGAAGATTATACACAGTTCATCCAAACAATGCAGAATGTTATTATTTGCGGTTGTTGTTAGTAAATGTTGTTGGACCACGTTCATTTCAACATTTGCGAAGAGTAAATGGTCATTTTTGTGTGACGTATCGTGAAGCATGTCAGCAATTAGGTTTACTTGAAAATGATGCGCATCCTAGTCACACAACAATTCGACTGATACTCTAGTGGCGCAGTGTACTACATATAATTACGACAACGCACAACTCCTACAATATCAAGTTTGTTGATATAATTTTATAGTAGATGAAGAAACAAGTTTTATAATTTCCTCTCCATGCTAAAGAAAATTTATTAAATTGGATCGGTATGGTCATTATGTGATTAGTCGCAGCAAGTTAACGTAGCTGTTCAAAGTGTTTTAAAATATTTAACAAAAGAGTAATAACACCAAAAAATAAATAAAAACATAAAACAAGTTAAAACCAAGGAAAAAAAACAAATATTTATGTGGACTTGGTTACAAATGACAAAGTGTTGGCAGTCAATTGATGATCATACCGGTTGAATTTTTTAAGTTTTCGGAGTCGCTTACCATTTACCGAGGTATTCCTATTTATTAATTTGGTTTATTAATTGTGTACTTATAAGTTTTCTCTCGTGTTATTAATATTTTAGAAACGGATTGAAAAACAAAATTTTTTAATCATACGCATAGTACAGTACGTGACGTGCAGAGACGTTTTCTTGGTAAGCGTAATTTTTTTATACTCTTAATTTGAAAATCCATTGATCACATTAATAAAATAATAATTTGGACCGCTAAACGACCACCAATACCAGAAAAATTCTGTACATATATATAAAATAATATTGGGTCGTATTGAAAGTAATGGCGATTTGCGACGCCAATAACGCGAAGTTTTGAATGTAATTTTTCTTGGAACAAAATAAGTTCATGCATACTAATTTATTTCAACTAGTAAACTTATAATTTATTTCTCTATATACATATACATATATTTATATTAATTTAATTATTTATTTATATTAATTTATTGTTTATATATTATACCTATTATAAGATTTATTACATATATATACAATTAATTTTAACCCTCCAAGAACCATGGTTCAAATTTAAGCATTTATAAAAAAAATATAAAACTGATAAATTATTTGCTAATTATTTATTAAATTATATTTATTGATTATCTATATTATATTTATATATTTATTTCCTACATTTACGTTATATACAGTTTGTCAAGAATGAGTTTACACATTAAAAATAAATTCAATTTTTCAAGTTAAGTAGCAAAAAATATAATTTTTTTTATTTCTGATTAATTTTTTTCTGTATAGTTATATTTACAAATCCTTTTTAAAGGGAATTCAATAAAAAAAGTGTAAATTCAATGCACGAAAAACAAAAAGTACAACAAAAACAAATGTTATGTAATTTTTCAAGTGTCAAATAACTCTTTTCACAAATGATAAGATGATAATTTTAATAGAATATACCTTAATTTATCCTAGATCTTAATAAATAATTAATATTTGGTATGACGACCTTTAGCATTTATCACGCATTGCAGCCGTTTTTTCATTGAATGAATCAACTTTCCCAAGTCATAACTGCTCGGTATGTTTTGCCACTCTTCAAGTATTGCACTTTTAAGTGCTGTTAGGTTCTTTGGCTGCCTTTTAGCTACTTTTTTCTTTAAATAGACCCACAAATTTTCAATAGGGTTTAAATCGGGGCTTTGGGCTGGTGTATCCATAACTTTGCCACAATTATACAGAAGCCACATCCGCACTCTATGCTCCTTATGCTTGGGGTCATTATCTTGATACAGTTTGAAATGTGGTTTATTGTCTTTAATAAACCCGAATTTTAACGCACTGCTTATTAAACATCTCTTCAAAATTTCTAAATATTGTTCTGCATTCATTCTATTTTCTATAAATGCTAAGTTTCCCACTCCTCTGCTAGAGATGCAGCCCCAAATCATTACGGACAATTTTCCAAACTTTAGAGTAGGAATGATATTACGGCTTTCTAACGAAGTCAATGCCTTGCGCCAAACTCTAGTTGGTCCATCGTTGTAATACAGCATCATCTTCGTCTCATCACAGAAAATAACGTCGTCCCATTAGTCAACAGGTTCATATATTAGCATCGTAGCAAAAGAAAGACGCTTTTCAACATTTTGTGCGGAAAGTAGCGGTTTCTTGCGTGCAGATCTGGAGCAGTACTTGTGTCGCAATATGGCCTGACGTACTGTTTCATGAGAAACAATAATGCCATATTCTTCCTGAAGTTCCTTTGCAAGAGTTCTGGTCGAAATCCGAGGGTTTTGATGGAGTTTTCGAATAATTAAGCGGTCTGCACGTTTAGTTATTTTAAGCTTAGGGCCACCCCCACGCTTTGGCTCTAATCTACCCTCGTTTTCAGCGCGATTTAACACGTTGTAAACTGTCTTACGTGTAACAGAAAACATTTCTGATAATTCCTCCACATTTTTACCCAAATAGTGATTGTAATATATCAGTTGGGCCACCTCAAACGATACTCTCTTACCAGGCATTTTAAAAATACAACACTCGAAATTGTGATGGGTACAAAGCAAAAACTAATCACCAACTAATTAACAATATCATACAACAACACATTGCAAAGCATACGTAATGGAAAAATACCACTTATGTTAACGATGAGTGGTATTTTTCCATTACCGAAAGAAGAAAAAAAATGAAATAGACAATTGTGAAAAGAGTTATTTGACACTCGCGAAATTAAATAACATTTGTTTTTGTTGTACTTTTTGTTTTTCGTGCATTGAATTTACACTTTTTTTATTGAATTCCCTTTAAAAAGGATATGTAAATATAACTATACAGGAAAAAAATTATTCAGAAATAAAAAAAATTATATTTTTTGCAACTTAACTTGAAAAATTGAATTTATTTTTAATGTGTAAACTCATTCTTGACAAACTGTATCATATTAAAGTGAGCATACAATTTAATCTATTCATTTATTAAAACTTATTAAAAATATTAATCATAAATTTTGTGGATTTTATAACTCCATTTTGACCTACTGTTGGTAGAAGTTGTGCGTTGGGAAGTAATTGTTCAGTTTTTTTGTGTGAGTGTGATGTTCGGGAGTTGTTTCAAGTGCATAAGCGATTCTAAATAAGGAAAATGTCTAACTAAATTAAAATTTAAATACGATGAGTTCAGTGTCCATCATACCATGAGGGGATTTCATTTTAAAGTAATCTGTAAGGAGGTTTTGGGAGATGATAACCAAAAGAGGTATGGTTATCCAACCTAGTATGGCGGATCAAAAGTGAACCTGCAAATAAAGCATTTTTTTGATCGAGAATTGCAACGTGAACAACAACAGTATGATCCCAATGAATTGCAAACATTTGTGAATTTGAATGTTCCCAAATTAAATGACCATCAAAAACATGTCTATGATACCATCATGCAAGCTGTACAAAATGAAGTAGGTGGATTATATTTTTTGGATGCGCCTGGTGGTACGGGAAAAACATTTGAGAAATCACTAAATTTGGCAGCCATTCGACCGCAACGAAAAATTGCATTGGCACTTGCTTCGTCGGGAATCGCTGCTACTCTATTGGATGGTGGACGAACAGCGCACTCTGCATTAAAATTGCCGTCGAATGTGCAGGTGTGCTTATATTTATTGATTGATCACTTTAACATTTAATCGATATTATTGTAAAATATAATTATTCTCAAATTACCCAGCAAGATTTTTGCGATAACTTTTCATTTGAGATATGTCTCCCGAAAACCTAAATAAGATACGCTATTCGCAATGTGTTTTATAACTATCCGCATTGCGGCAGATACTCAAAAAATGTACGCAATTCAATTGAAATTGATCTCTTTGCGTTCAAAGAAATGACGATAAAACAAAATTAATGTGGAATCCTTTTTGCGATATGTCTACCGAAAGCGTAAATGCGAAATGCTATTCGCATTGAGTTTAAAAAGTAAACGCTCTGCGATATAATTTCAGAAATTATGCTCAATGCGATTGAAATGAATCGGTTTTTGTAGGGGATGACAATTGCGTAGCAATTCATTAAAATTCGCTAAGGTATAGTATTTTTACATCAAGGTGAGGTTATCAAGAAGATGGAAGTTTGGTTTCGAACTAATGAAACATTGATGTAAAAATACTATCTGGCTATCAATCCAGAATAACCCAAAATTTCATATAGAAATCGCATGTATGCGTTAAATACAATAAAATTCGAGGTTACCAAGGGGTTGACAATTGCGTAGCGAATCATTATAATTCGCTAAGGCATTGTGATTATACTTTGATTAGTTCAAAGTATTTTCAATATTTTTGTAGTTTGGTCACTGCAGTCTGATGAGACGACCGAATTTTTTAATACAAAAAATTCAATGTTTCATTAGTTTGAAACCAAACTTCCATCTTCTTGATAACCTCACCTTGATGTAAAAATACTATCTGGCTATCAATCCAGAATAACCCAAAATTTCATGCCTGATTATATTTATAAATTTATTGTTTAACTTTAATTTTTGTATTTATTAGAAATGTTAAGAAAAAGTACAATTTTATACCAATAATTATTTCCGAAACTATAAAATTTATACTTCCAATCTTATTATTTATTTTATGATCTCGTGGTGTAATTTTATATTAAAATTTCATTCAAATCGTGACAACGCATATGTTCTTATCAAATGAGGGGCATCACTATGTGTGAATAGTTTATTAGATAGCATGGGTTAACATATTATTTCTTATAGGGGCATACCAGAGTAGATGCGCGGTATAGCCAAAAGGGAGGGGCATGTGGTCATAACATCTCGACCACGCAAAAACGGTTGTACCTAACAGTACCTTTTCTTTTCAATAATGAATATTCCGTTATCATGTTGATATGGTATAATCTTGTATTAGTAGTCCATTATTGTATCTACTATTACATTATCATCCATTATTGTATTTCCTTAATTACAATTTAACTTTCCCTCTACCGTGTTCCATGTTTGCATAATTATTATCAGCAAGTGAATCGTACAACGTGTGAATAAAACATAGCAGCACTTCTAGTTTTCTGTGGTTCTCGTAACAAGAACTCCGCCCACCTTCTTCACTCTAGCCGACAATGTGCTGCAAGTCACACCTATAGAATCACGGAGAAATTCTGCTAATGAAGCGATAAATAGGCTACTTTGTTGTAGCGTCTCTGTCGCACCTTAGTTTGCACCGAGTCGTTTCGTTACAAGTCGATAATACAAATGGATTGGTTACATTTCCGAACAATTTTTGTATACCATTCTCCAATCAACAGAAGAGTTGATTGAAAGTGTGTTCCCAAATATTGTTCAAAATTATAGGAATGACAATTGGTTGAGAGAACGCGCAATACTGGCACCAAAAAATGTACACGTCAATGCAATCAATTATTAGATTCAAGAAAAATTACCAGATGCAGTGACATCATATAAATCTGTTGATAGCGCAATGAATGCAGATGATGCAGTGAATTATCTAATTGAATTTTTGAACTCATTGGAACCATCTGGTATGCCACCACATTGTTTGAATTTAAAGGTTGGCTTATCAAGTATTTTACTGCGGAATTTAAATGCACCAAAACTGTGCAATGGCACAAGATTGGCATTAAAAAAATTGATGCCGAATTTAATTGAACCCACAATATTGACCGGCAGACATACCATTTGAATTTAAGCATTTGCAATTCCCAGTGCGTCTATCATTTGCCATGACCATTAATAAGGCGCAAGGACAAACTCTTCAAATATGCGAATTAAATTTGGAGGAGCCGTGCTTTTCACATGGACAGCTATACGTGGCCTGCTCAAGAGTTTGAAATCCAAATTGTTTGTTTGTGCTCGCTTCAAATGGGCAAACAAAAAATACTGTATATCCAAATGTTTTGGATTGACATTAATAATTTAGAAATACTGAAACGAAATGATGTTCCGAATTTCATAAGTACTCCTATTCTTACCGAGGCAAAGTGCTAATTTCCCCCCTACTATGTAGTTGATGAATTATGTGTACGTAACTTTATGGCCCTTGCCATAAAATTCATCCAAAATAAATTTATTAATCGAAAACGTACATAAATGATGAACGTAGCAAATCAGTTTTCCATCCAATCGGTTAAGGGTAAACATAGTTGTTCCTAAATAAAAATTAAAGAAAATAAAAAAATATAGAAAGTGAAGTGACGGTTTGTGTTGCATGTCTTTTTATTTGTAACCAAATATAACTAAATATTAGTTTGTTACTATATATAGTGACCTGCTCGACCGATCAGTCACCGAGTAATCCTGATTTATATATTTGATCGCGTCTGTGTAACTACGCGCTCACAAAAATCGGATAAGGTGAGATTACACGCCAAGCGCATCATCTCAAATATATGCCAAGTGCATCATTTAATTAATGTGTTGTTTAAAAAATTCCTTTTAGTTAAAGTGCGATCTTAAATTGTGTGAGCGCAAACAAATAACGCACATAAAACGAGTCGACTTAGGGCTTTGCAGCGAATACCGTCCGCCTGCATACCGTTCTATTGAAAAAACAATTGTAAGGAAAATCCGTGACCTTCGTTGCGGTACTCGTATTTCCGTTGGCTTGAGGACGGTGGTGTGATTGTGTGTATTAAATATTTACGCGCCACCGTCTTAAAAGAGGAAAACCACCAAAATACGGCTTCCCCAAAGCTCATCATCTTCTCCGGGTGAACAGCGCTTTTCGCTATTTTTTATGACGGAAACACCTATCTCTTAAACACATCCCTTAAACAATTAATTACACGCATCAAATGGGGAATTATTGTTTTTTAGATTTAAGTTTTGTTAAGTGATATTATTGTTTTCTATAGAAATTAATTATGTATCGCTACCTAAGCGTAGCTGTATCTTTCAAAGTACAAGTATGGAAAATGTATTTTTTTTAAATAATTCAGTGAATAGTTTTAGTGAATCTTAGTTTAATCATTAATTAAGTCATCTAGTTAATTTCATTTTGTTTTCTAATCTACTAAAGATATTGAAAAAATTTATTGTTACTTTTTGGTGTAGTGCAAATAATTCCGGTGGTTGCAATTTCAAATCCTGTAATTGGACTAAATTGAACTACCATGTTAATTTTTAGGATATACACACAGGTAATATCTACATATCACAGGTACATATCTACGTCTACCATCGCCAGCACTCCAGCAGTGAAGCGCTTTACAGTTCGGTGTGTGGGTAAGTTAGTTTATCGTTAAATTTTTTTTATTTTATTATATTTCCTCCGTGGAGGTATTTTTTTTAAGAAAACCAATCATAAAATTGGTTGTTTAATTTAGTTGAATGCCTGAAATTGCTATTACTTGTGAAGAGTAGTATTAGTTATCAAATTTATTTATGAGTATGACCGTTTTTTTTTGTTCTTACAATAAATGAAATAATTTATAATGATTTAAAGTCGATTTTTTTTAAAACGGGTTAATAGGAGGGTCTGGATGGGGAGAATAAGGGTAGTGTTTCGATGTTTTTTTTCTGATGTGTTTTGTGTGATTTTTGAAGCAGCTGAAAATGGTTTTGGAATCTCCCGTGACTCACTCCCACACCGATTTTAGCTAGCGGGTCAATGGCTGCTACGGGATTCCAGATTCCTCGACTCTGTTAACGGTGCTATGTTAGCATAGTTCCGTTACAATACAATGCATAAATCTCATAAAAAAAAAATCAAGAATATTTCATTTCTTTTTTTGGTTGGTTGCAACGAAGTGCATCGGGGTTCGCTATATAATATAATTTTTATCAATTAACATTTTACTATTTTAATTACCAAATTTTAAACCAAACAAATTTTCAAATAAAGAACATTACAATAAATTTATACGAATTTCATTTCACATAAAATATTTATTACATTTTTTAATAATATTCTTCCATCAGGTATCACTGTGCGGCATATAATACGAATCATCTACATTTATCTTGTTACAATATAAATATTGTCACTGTGTTTTCAGAATTTTCTATAAAATTAAGTTAGCGATGAAATTTTGGTTGTTGATCTATCTATCTGGGCATAACAAAATTTTCGGAAAAAAAAAGTAAAATGAATTAGTTTTTGTTTTTTTAGTTAGTTCTTGTTTGGTTGAAAAAAGATTGAGACGTTTTGGATAAGAAAAATAATAAAATTCAATTTTTAAGAAACATAGAATTTGCAATTAAAGCATAAATAATTACTGGAAATTTTATAATTTATGAATTTGTGAATTATTTCTTGTGAAATAAATAATAATAAAATAAATAATAAATAAATTGTATACTATATGTATATATAAATGTACTGAAATTAAAACAATTCTAAAAGTTTTGAAAATATATATAAAAAAAAACGATTTAACATATTAAAGTGCTTTCATTAACAATTTTGGGTATTTGTGAGAGAAGCATTATTATCAAGACAAGGAGCTTGATTGTTTTAAAAAATCGTCGGTTAACACCAAATCTTGATAAAACTTATTCTACTATACATCAATCAATAGTGATAAGAGGGATGATGAGATTTACCAAGCAGTTTGCATGGTGGAGGGTGTCCAGCACGGTGCATCTTTATTGAGTCCAGCAAACGGAATTTTGTAATTATATGATTGTAATTTATTAATAATTTTTGTATATAGCTGTATATTATATATAATTATCTCAGTTAATTTTTTTTGTTTGTGATGGTAACCAAATTCATAAATTGTTATAATTTTTTTTCTCAACAGGAAAATTTTTAATTCCTTCGTATATTTTTTTTTGTTTTTGGTTTCTTAAAATTATGATTTAGTAAATTTTTTTTTTTTTTGGTTTGTGTGAATGTCATCGTGTCAGTTAACTTCCAATATTATTGATGCTTAGTACCATGAGCAAGAACCACGACTAAATTTAAACCTCTACGATCTGAGCTACCGAGGTTTTAAATGCTCATAAAGTTTACCGGTATTAATCTTTCCATTGTCATCATTTAACAGTAGTTTGCATTCCAATAGCTCATTTGCAATATTGTTATAATGTTTACACTCTAATACAATGTACTTATTGTACAGATGTTCAGGGCTCAGCTAGTAAAATTATAATTGTTAATTACGCTTAAGTAAACAAAATTAATGATAAATATCAAAGAAAACATAATTAAAGGCTCAGTTGTAAAACAAAATCCTTTTAATCTATTTGTGAGCCCTCATCAGTGGTAGGCTACAAATATTAAATACTACAACGACACGAACAATGTTCACACCTGGAAAACATGTCAGGTCAATTTTCATTTGGGGAGCTCGGGAAAATTCGACTTTTGTGTGTGGAAATTGACGTGAATTTTTTTCCAGCTGTGAATATCATTAAGACCTTTGATTTGAATCTATTTCCAACCATGACACTTTAAACGGTGGATATTTAGAAATTTTTAAGCTTTGTGTGTGCGATATATATACAAGTTTCCGTATTAGTATTGGAAAATGAATTTTCTAAACAATTAATATTGCTATTAAAAATATACTATAGTTTAGTATTTTATTTTTAACAATTTCAGTTGATTTTTTTTTTGTAGAAAACAAATTTTTTTGGCATAAAAAATACTTTCGGCTTAAGCTGAGAAAGACACTATCTGCATTATCGATTTTTTTTTACTTTCGGCTGGAAAATATAGGGCAACTTTAACAGTATGAGCTTGCACGAATGCGATAGATGTTTCGATCGCAATAATCTTGATTTAGCGTAGAAAATTCGTTGTCCAGCAGCGTCGTCCTTTTATTTCTGCCTGCATATCATTCAGCAATATTATAACTGACCCGACACAAAATTGTGATCGCCAATTCCGGGATTTGCCATAGAGATGTTCCTAGGTGTTGCAATATATTTGGTTTTACCGCTGTTCACCTCCAAACCAAGTCTTCTTGCGCATACGATCGAGCGGTATGAAACTGTCTTTGATATCGCTAGGTCTTCATTTTTCACTGGTGTCAAGTGTAGTTGTTCTAAATAGTCGATTTTGCTCCCTACAATAGAACAATTTTGTGCATTTGGATCTGTATTTTGTGATCCAATGAAAGAAATAATATCTGGATCGTCTCTAATTATAGTATAATTGGTTTTAGATGTAGTAGGTAGTACAAATTCTAAAATTTGTCCGCCCTCTTCAACCACACTGTACTCAATGGACATTGTAGTTTTGTGACTGACATTTCTGATTTAAATATAATAGGATTAGTTTTAACAATCAAATTAGAAAAATGTAAAAGTTTAATTACTTACAATTTTTACAAAATTAAAAATTTTTCAAAACCCACAATTGGAATATTCGCAAGAATAATACACTACATCGAATGACGAATTGTAAAACCAAACTAAATTTTAACCGCACAAAATCTGACGTCTTACTGATTTTTAAGAGCAACACTGAAAACAAAATGGTTGTACCTGAGCAACGAGTGAAACAAAGTTGCTTCATTACCCACAGATTTTTCTTTTTTAGGTGAAAAAGTTGTATGAAACAATTTTAATGCAATTACAACTATTTTTAATTATTCAACAAATTCGTTGAAGATAGAACTTTTTTACACATCTATCTTCAAAATGAGCAAGTTTTTCGTAAATCTGACAACGCCAATCGAAAGAATGAGGTAAAATTAGTGAGTATATAGTACAAGTATAACTCATTTTTTTTAATGTGCCTTAGAACCATTTTATTCTAGAGCCGCGATGGCAATAAGCTCAATATTTTATGACGTATTATAAAAATCTAGACGTACCTTAATAAACCAATCCACAATCTCGTTATGAACCAAAACCTCAACTCTACTTTTTAGATGGTTTGACATTCTACTCTAGTTTGCAATAAATTCGTACAAACAGAAAACCAAATTCTAGCAAGGGCTATTTACACAAATCACACTGCAATACAGACAGAGACAACTAAAATGAGATATTTTATCCTTTGCAAACGATAACATTTAAACTGCTTTTTTATTTTGAGTAAATAGTCGCACACAATCACGCAGTTTAACAAAAAATTACATATAAAATGTTGACATTGGAATTATCAGAAATAAATTTTGTTGTAATTTTTTAGTTCAAATGAAACATCTCCTTTGATTGCCTGTGCTTATAGTTTTACCACAGACAACCAAAAGACATACATAATTCATTTGAACTAAAAATATGAAACAAAATGTATATCTTGTATTTCCAATGTTTTCGTAAATTTAATGATGTTCAATACTGGTTTGATAACCACGATCTATTTCTCCTCCCCCTCTTTGACCAGGTTATTTTAACCTGGGGCGGAATCATGAAATACTTCCGGAAAAATTTTAGCGGATTTAAAAATATTTTCAAACATTAGAATAAAAGTATTCAATTTTACTATGATGGATGCAGACTGATGTATAAATACAACTTCTTTAATGTTTTAAGAGCAATGGTTAATCTCCTACAGGATTTTCGAAATTCATTTTTCTCGCCCCAGGTTCGTCGCCGTTTCATTTTATTCAAAGGCATTGAAGTCTTTTGTATTTAAAAAATGGCTGAATATCACATAATATGTAAAATAAATATTAAATAATTTTCTATGATAATGTGCGAGGAAAGAGCATCGACGTACGTCGTAAAAACTACGTAACAACCAAAATACGAAAAAGACTCGTATTATTTTAATCTTTTTCTGTCAGTAATGCCGCAGCCACACGAATGCAAATACACACCAACATTGGCGTATTTGTCCAAATAACAAATCGTGTAGCTACAAAACAATTGCCAAATTCAAATCAAGGTTACATTTGTCCAACGTTGGCGCACATTCGCTCAATAGGCGGTTTTTCAAAAAGATCAAAAGAAACTACTAACATTGGTATGCACATTGGGAAATCGCCTACACGAATGGTATATTTTACCAATATCCGCCAAATATAAAATACGCCAATATTGGTGTGTATTTGCATTCGTATGGCTGCGACATAAAGAATAAAACAATTTAAGAAGAAGAAAATCAACCAACTATCATGAAATACCAACATGACCTATTAATCTAATCGTTTTATCGAAAAACCAGTTTATATTTTCGAACAGCGATTAATGATCAGGTAAAAAAGATTTGGTTAAACCAATTTTGAACATCACGTTATGTGATTTTCCGTTAAACTGCGTATGTATACTTATACGCAAAAAACAAAATAATTTTGATGGTAGAAAATGAAGGCTATTTATAGAAAATGAACACACAGCTTAAATTTGTATGCTTAAGGAAGAAATATCTCTTTTAAGTTGTCTCCGGTGTTAGTTAGCACTTGATATTCACTCGGAACTATTATTTGATGTCACTTTACTTCACTTTATTACAACGATACTCGCACAATTAAAAATATTGGCCCAATTTAAATATTGATTATTCTTTATGAAGTAATTATTAAATTTAGATTGCAAAATCTCACGTCCGCACAGTTCAGTATTTCTACGTTAAAGAAACATACAAAAATAAAATCAGAGAGACTCGACTCACAATAGATGTGTCTCAGTTTCTCATACGTACCAAATTATAAATAATCTTTTTGCAAAAACTCAAAACTGATAGATTATCGTGGTTTTGTTTTAAGATACTTTGCATTGTGATATACAAAATAAAAAGTATTTTGTTATTTGGAAACAGCACATAACTGCCTGATTATTTCAATAACAAGATATTTATGTACAACAACAGTGTTAACAATTTTGAAACCATGAACTTTTAGCACTTGAACACCATTCTACAATCTATGGAGAAAACAACCCCATTAACGCAGGTTGTCTAACTAAATCATTCAACATCATTGGGACCTATTTGACTTTAATTTATCAAAGGATAATTTCAAAAAAATCGTGAAGAATTATTTTTAAAAATTTTAAATGTTAAATTAAATTAAAATTTGATTTCTATTTTTGTTTAGTTTGTTTTTATTTTATGTGGTAATAAATACACACTTTATTCATGACAATTATTATTTATTGTCTGTATTGTGGCATTACTACTTGCCGTCGCAATCACTAATAGACTACCATGATGATGATGACAATAGTACGGGGTATTGTATATTTCAATATGTATGGGAATACTAACTTGTATATTACGTTATATTTAAAAGGGTGCACATCAAAAATGAGTACATTACACCCCTCCACTCTCGATTAAGACACATACGGGGAAGGAGCGGTTTAAATTGATCAATTTATTGAGATTGTTCTATCGGAATTATAGTTGTTTCATCCGATTGTTCAACAGTAGTTCGACGTTGTAACTGATCAACATGACGTATCATTGATTGGCCTTGTTGGGTCTCTATAGTATATGAAACAGGCCCTGTTGTTCTGGTAATGGAAGCCGGTATCCATTTCAGGCCCGACGAATAGTTTCGTGCCCAAACTGTGGAACCCTCAGACAGTTTTGTGGTTAGTCAACCACTGGTTTGGTCTTGTGAACGCGAATATTGTCAGGATGAAAATGATCGAAGAAAATTCAAATACGACGGTTAAATAGAAGTTCGGCGGGTGATCTACCGGTTGTAGTTGATGGCGTTGCATGATGGTGGTGCAAGAACTTCGCCAAACGATCTGGGATATCGCCAGAACTCTCTTTCTTTAGGAAATCTTTTGTTGCTTTGACCATTATTACCGCCTGCCCATTTGAACGTGAATGCCATGAAACCGCGTACACTGAACGAATACCATTTGTATCACAGAACTGCCGGAATTTTGCGGAATCGAACGCTGTACCGCTGTCACTCTGGAATTCCGTGAGTGGCAAATATCTTGCGAAGAGTCTGTATGCCACAAGCAGCTGAATTGTGGTTACTTGGACTATTTCCAACCACTTGGAATACGTATTGACTAGTATGAAATAAGTTTTAACGTGGTGAGGTCCGGCATAATCGATATGAATTCTCGACCAAGGTTTTGTCGTCTCCTCCCATGAGTGCACTGGAGCCTGTGCCACCTCTGGACGGCTTGATTGACACTTCTTACAAGGACGTACAACCTTTTCAATGTTCGCGTCTAGTTTGGGCCACCACACGTAATTTCTCGCCAGTGCCTTCATTCTCACAATACCTGGATGAGCCGTATGTAGAGCGGTGGTAAGCTATGGGACGCTCTTTCGTTCCCACTTGATGTGACAGAATGACGCCAATTCCATAGGGGGAAGCATCACATACCAGAAACAACGGGTACGTCTCTCTAAATAGCATTAGGACGTTGCCGGACATCAATGCATCTTTAAGTGCACCAAAACTGCGCTGCTCGATAGGTACCCATCTCCAGAGGACATTCGTGTGAAGTAATTGGTGCAAAGGTTCAGCAGGGTTGCCTTATCTTGAATGAAAGAATAATAAAAATTAATTAAGCCTAGGAAAGCTTGAAGCTATCCCTTATCCGTTGCGGGTGGGGTGCTTCTAATGGTGTCAATTTTCTGTTGCATTGGGTGTAGACCTCCGAAATTGATTCTATACCCGAGAAAATCGTAGATGAATAACCAATTTGACATTTGTCTTGTTTCAGACGGATACCAGCCTGACTAGATCGTTAAAAAATATCAACAATTGTCGCCAATATTTTATGTTTATTTCAGTGATCGCATGAGAATTTTTCTTTTCAAAATAAAGTTACAATTTAAATGGAAAACTGTAACTTACATACAAAACGTTCGAGCGCCCATATTATTCACGTACGTTTCAGGAACCCTAGATTTATTTTCAAATTTTCTACTGCGTAGTTCACCTTTAATATACAGTAATCTGTGCTTGAACTAATGGTAATAATAATATTGCAGAATTATGAACCCAACTTCCATGGCAGTAATATTGTCTGACATTGGGCTATGCAGTTTCACTACAGGTGGCACAAAGATTGGTATTGTTTTATCGGTACCATATATCGTTTAGTAACTTGTCCACTCATCATTTAATTTATTACAACCCAACAAAATGGTGGTACATCCTTATGAAGGAAGCCTTTAGTATTACTTTTTCCAATATTTTTATATTTCTAAACTTGATTTCTCATTTTTTCTTTATTTCAGGTATGTTGGATTCTAAGTAAAAATAATGGTTTTGAGGAACATTTCACTTACTACTATTGTGTAAGTAAATTTTTACCAAGTATGATTTGCATACCGAGGGCAAGTCGAAGATAAGTTTTTTTTTTCTAAATTGCGGTTCTTTCGGGTTTCCTGTCGGGTTTTTGATGATATAGTGAGTTTAATACTACTATTAACTCTGGATATTATTAACATAAATCATCGGACGCCTTCGTTTACCTCCGGAACCAAAGATCGTTAAAGTTTCTTTTTTTTTATAATAACGAAAACCAATTTTGGCCGACTTGAAACATACTTGGCCTAGGTTAGCTCAAAAATACTACCATAATAACTCTATATATAATTAATATGAATTATAAAAAGCCTTACGAATACCTCCAGTTTGAAGAAAATGCTCAAATAATAAAAACTAATTTTAAAACTCAGTACGCTAAAACTCGGTAAAATTGTAAAACTTCGGTTATCAAAAGATAAATGGTCAGAGGATGGGTGGGTGTAATTGTTGTGTTCAACAACCACATTTCATGCCAACTAATCAATCCGTATGTGTTGTAAAAGGCAGCATTTTTGGCAAAAAATATAATACCCGCCTAAAATTTTGGAAAAATTATCTAGACTTGTATTGCTGCAAATTTAATTTAGAATTTTTCAGTTCATAATAGTTTCTCCTGTAAATGATTCAAAGGGAATTTTAATAAGGATGCTCGAAATAAAAATACGAATCGAACAAGTTATGTGTGAGACATCTACTCAATTTTTTTATTTAAAATAATATTTAATGGCCTCTATTTAATTATAATGACTTTAAATGTCGTGGCAAGCCTTGGTTTCGCCTGGTGGCATGTATTCGACAGGTTCAATTTTTGATGACCTTGTAGCACAAATCTGGCTGAATTTGCTCATTCACATAGATTGCGATTTAAGATAACCGCAAACGTCGTGCGAAATAACCATACTTTAAATCGCTCGTACAAAATGCCAATCGTGGCATGCGCTGTGTGACACGTAGCGCCGTCCTGTTGAACCACATGTCGTCGAAATTCATATCATCGATGCTACATACTATTGTACAATTCACAAAAAATTTGACAGCTGTTGCTTTAACTACATGTTTGCTATAACCTACAGGAACAATTAAATACTATATTACATCTATTGCCCCAATAAAGTTGGAGAAATTGACAACGTGGTGCAAATAAAACGAAGACAAAATAAAACAGTGACAGTACAATTTTTTCCATTGTAATCAAAATAAATCTAGGAAGCGACTTTTACATTTTATTTTCATTCAATGGCCCGTTTCACCAAAGAGAATTTAATGTTATAAATAGTAACGAGAAAAGGAAAAAATTCCATCTAAAAATGCATGGGTTATGCAATTTAAATGCGTTCTACCTCTGGTTAGTTTCTTTTCATAAACTTACATACTTTTTGGTTCCATAGTGTGTTTCTTTGAAGCAATGCTTCACGCTTCAAAATAAGTCGTAATACATTTTTTATTGCTATTTTAAAGCCTTATTTTATATTAAGACACAAAAATTTTTTGTATTGTATTCTTCTACTCTCTAGAAAATAAAATTAAAATTTTTTCTCTAAAATTTTATTTCATTTTTGTTTGGGTTAGTGCTGCTTTACCGAAAAAAAATTTGGTTGAAAAATGAGTCGCAATTAAAACCGAGAAAGAAAGAAGGAGAAGCTGCTACTTTGAAGCACTGTGTGGGACCGTCCATTCTTTATACGATTTTCATTTGTCATATGAACTAATTTTAACCCCATCAAAGTCTAATAAATATTGCATGGTTAAAAATACTAACATTTTATAATTAAATGTCCATCTTCTACAAGAAATAGCCTTTGATACAAAGTATTGCATGCGTAAAATGTTGATAGTTCTAAAATTTTCTGAATAATATGAAAGTTTTTATTAACTCAGTTTAAAATTATAAATAAAATTTGTCACTTGTAGAATTGTATAAATTCTGGAAAAGCGGGGGTTTGGGTGCAGCAGCCCTCATCCTCTAAGAAGGTATACAACGAATTAAAATCACTTTAAAAAAATAACTTATTTACACAACTTGATTTGTTTTAACATTTGTGGCACTATCGGAAGAAGCGATACGAGCGATAAAAACTCTTTGATCTGTGTCTGCAAGGTTGACGAAGCAATTATTATTAAATCAAATAAAATGTAGATTGTTAATTCAAAATTTTAATTTTAATTTATTCAAAATCGAATTTATTGTCAATTTGTTCTTCATCTTTATTTTCATTTGTATTAAGGTTGTGATCCTCGTCAGGAGTTTCATAAAGGTTGCATAGATATAGAATGCCCGTATGCTTCATGTTTCATGAAAATTGAGTAAACATGATTATTATACAAAAAAAAAAAATTCGAGAAGTAAAATTATCGAGGAAATCAAGATAATGTAATTTCTTAAAATTAAAATAAACAATCCTAACGTCATAAATTATCAAAAAATTAACATCTACAATTACGCCAATATTATTATTATAGTTTTTAACTTTCACATTCTTTAACCAAAGAGGTTTGGTAATTATATATAATCACCGATAATAGTGAATAATTCTAAAAAATTTATCATATTAACTGACGCAGTTGGAATTATGTAGAACAACCGGTAATTATATATAATAACCAATTATACACTTTAACACAAAAAATACACTTTTGTAAACATGAAAAATGAAAGAATTATTTATTGAAAGTATGCTCCATCTGCAGCACAAAATGTATCAATAAAAATATATCAACATAAAAATATAATTTTTTAGGAGAAACTGGAGAACGCAACGGTTGCTAGACTTATTTTGGTTTTAAAGTGAACCATAATCTATCAAGAAATATTATTGATATGATTTTGTTTTTCGATCACCCAGTAAAATCAAAGGCATGCTACCATCTTATTTGGAATTTTGTGCATGTTTTTTTGATTTTTTTAATCTATAAAATTTGAGCTTAGTTCCTACCCAGAAAGCCAAAATTTTATTTACTTCATGATCCTGGCAGTGGAAAAACTTATTTTAGTGAAACGGGAGTGACTCCTAATTTATTGATTAATGTCAAGCATGTTCACATTTTAAACTGCCTGTGCCCATCGCCGACCGAAATATCCTTCTCTGCATTGATGATGGAAAGAGATTTTTCAAAGGATATTCATCGTGCAAAACTGTTCTCAATACAACGAGCGTTCTTTTTGGTGAAAATGTCATGTTAATTGCAGGGGAATTTCCGATCCGGCAATGATAAGCTATTGATCAAGACTATAAAAATTCGTTATTACAACTGGAGGTTGAATATTTGATTGTGGAAACAACTTACCACCTGATGCTTTTGAAATTTCAAAAAAACTTAATTTGTGACGAACGTTGATGTGAACAGAATCAATAATTAAATAATAGGCTTGCCTCCTGAACAAAATCGAGTGTATTTAAGTGATAAAGTCAATCCAGAAGGTGAAAAAGAGTGTCTTAACTTTCCACTAAAATATTTGAATTTCATCAAGCCAGCTGGGTTACATCAAACCACTCAGAATCTTAAAGTTGGAACTACAGTCATGCTTATTAAGAATCTCAACACTAAACAAGGATTATGCAACGGTACATGATTAGTTGTGAAAAACATGAAAGATAACGTGATTGAAGCCGAAGTGCTCATTGGACCTACCTTTTAAATTTGAACGACGACAATTTCCTATTAACCAGTAAAGTTTTTCTAACTGTTATAAATCGTTGAGAAAAGTGTGATATACGAAAAGTGTAAATAAAGTGAATTTGATCCTCTTTAACTCTGACTATGGCGTGGGTTGGTATAGTCATCAGGGAAAGAGTTGTTAATTTTATTTTATTAAGTTGAATAAATAATGAAAATGTGAATAGCCTTAAACAACCACAGCCCAAAATCAAGACAATGGCGAAGATTTTATCAAATTCGGTTGAATAGTTTCTGAGATTACCCCCGGACGGAGAATCAGGCAGACTACTTTACAAATATTGATCTTGTCAATCATTAATCTACCAGTAAAAAATGTTTTCCGTCAGGTTTACTACATATCCAATTTGGACAAATATATTCTAAGTACCAGTCTTGCCGACCTTTTCATCAGAATGGATTGACTTATGGTTCAAATGTATTTCATTCACCAATAGCTTGTTCAATGTATAAAATTTGCCTCCGCCATTCTCAAAGTCACCTTCGTCATTAATCACTATTATCCATTTGACCAAGGTTGAGACCTAGCCACCATCCTTGCTTTGCTCTTTTTGTGCCCAATATTCGAAACCATCACAAAATTCTGCTTTCAGGGTGATGTGCTGTTTTATGGGCTTGTGCCAACCAGAAAATTAAATTTTGCTTGCAGCAATATATACTCACCTCTCTCCAAATTTTCCAAATAAAAAATTGTTCGTTTTACAAAATTGGAGCGGTCCATAATGACGTCTCTATGGCTTTAAATAAAACAAATAAGTTTATCAATTTCTAACAAAATATTATTTACATATGGTTTTACAAATAAATCAGTCATGGTTCTCCAACCGTTCATCAAAATCATCCTGAAAACCGTTCAATAAATAAAATAATTCGATTGGTTTGCCCTGCCGAAAGAAGTCGACTTTCTCTGTCGTGTCATTGACGAATGTTATTTTAATTTTAAATTCTTCCCAAGAATATTCCAATTGTTTTCCATCTAATACACTGATATACGGAATTACATGAGTTGGAATGTCGTATTCCATTTCTGGATCAAAATCGAAATTAAAAGCTTCCGTTCGAAAGAATTCCGAAAATAATTCGAAATATATTAATTCCGTATACATTGGCGAGAGTAGCCTTAACCGAGAACCATTGATAAGGGTTTTTGTAGAAATTTTTATTATCGTTTGTGTAGATAGCCAACCGTCATATTCAACGGTACAAGTGGCTTTTAAATTTTGAATAATTTGGAGTAGTTCCGGAGAATAAGTAACGTTTCTAAGGATTAGATAATTTACATCAATCGGTAGATTATTTAAAATGTTATCAGCGACTGGAATAAAATTACAGTTTTGGACCTCAACCAACACATGTTCAGTACACCTCTGTACCATATTTCGGAATAAATGGACCTTAAAATCCATGTTGCTAAATTTAATTTTGGCTACTGTCTTCCCCCGTAAACAACGCCTAGGCGTTTTGTTCGAATACACTCAAAATATTAATTTTTTCAAAATCTGTAAAAAATTCGTTTAGTACGCCTATTCAAATACAATGCCTAGGCGTTGTATTGAAATTTTCAAGTATATAAATAAAACAGATTTTTCATATTAATAAATAATAATTTATTTGTTTTAGTTCATTTTATCACATATGTGTTTCAGTAAATTGCAAAAAAAAAAGTCAGTTATAACAATTCCAAATGTTATATTTTAAGACCATAAAAGTTTTCAACTTTTATGATTTGAACATCTTTTGACGGATTATCAACGCTGTATAAAAATTCCTCCAACTTACAACAATCTCTGTCAAGACTTATTATTGTAATACCCCAGTTTTCTATCATCGACACGGCATAAATTTCAATATTTGTCTCAGTAGTTTGGCCAGCTCTTAAGATACGTTCATCCCCGTCATCAATTAAATCAGTTACGTTCGATTGTAAAAATTTTAATATTTCGGGAATGTAGTTTTTTAACCAATCATCAAACGATGTAGAAACCTCTTTTAATCTTTTAATACACTCGAAAAAACTCGTCGATATATTTTCAGGCCAAAAAAAGTGGCAGTCTTCAATGTTTTCAAAGAAACATTCAGAATTCGACGAAACGGTACTTCCAAATTTTACTATCCAGTCACAAATGTCAACATTTTCATCGAATAGTTCTTTCAAAGGAGTGTGTAAATTTTCAACATTAAATTTGTTTTTATCAATTAGACCGCAGCAAGTAAAAGCTTTTACGACGTTTTCATTTGAAAAACTTTTAGTAAACCCAATCACCCATTCAGATACAGTCTGATATGAAGGCATTTTTGGGTTGCCCTGCTTCGTTTGTTTGTTTTTAACATTAATAGCTTCACTTATATAACTATTGTAACTTTCACAATAATAATCTTGAAAACTTTTATTACAAACTACATCTAAAGGTTGCAATAAACCCGTCATTTTCGGTGGTACAATGGCAATGTACACGTTATGTTTCTCATATGGGTTATTTTCTGCTAATGCTATGTGAGGCCCGTAGGAGTCAATAATTAAAAGTACTGGTTCGCGAAGCAAAGCTGTCTGTGGTCGTTTCATTATGAAGTTGGTCATATAGTTTGTCAGTATGTCACTGCTCCACATTCCAGTGTTATTGACTTCTACGATACAATTACCATCTACTTTTGGTATATTCTTTAACTTAGAAAAAAGTAAATGTGGTTTAAGGAATAATAATAATAATAATAATAATAATAATTCCCAACGACCAATCTCCCCTCCCTGACCGCACGCGGGGAGTCACCATCAATATTATTATTATTTTTTGAATATAATTCCAGGGAAATTATAAACAAGGATATCATACTACTAAATTAAAAATTAAAAAAAAGAGAGAAAACGAGAAAAATAAAATTATTAACAATTAATCGAAATAAAAAATGTGTTTAAAGAGCTATGGTTAGGAAATTGAATGGATGAATCTATTTATACTGAATTTAGGAGAATGATACCCCGCCGCAAAAAAGGAGAGACCAACCGCTGGTTTGCTTAGAGCAAGCAAATTTGAAACTAAGGAAAAAAGCGGAAAATAGAGAAAATAAAAAAAAGAAAAATAAAAAAATAAAAACAAAGTTAAGCAAAAATAAAATTAAAAGAGACCCAAATAAAAAAAAGCAAATGCTAGAAATTATAAATACTCGATAGAGTATTTAAGTCAAATAGATAAAAGAAATAAAATTAATCTAAAAATAAAATAAAATAAAATAAAATAAAAATTGCCTTATCGATCGGTGGAAAACAGTAATCTCTTAATAGCGACTTTGCTAATGTGGTAGTCGAAAAGTTCGAAATATTTATTAGTCTCACGCAGCATTCTTGTCATAGGCTCGTTCTGGCCGTAGGTCGTTCTGTGAGGGGCAATTCTAAAAGCTGGTGTCGTTCTCAAACCGCGAGCATTTACATTAAGATTCACCTTATCGAGCAGAGCTGAAGAATCTACACCGCCAGATAAGAGTTGATGTATGAAAACGATGTCGGCAACAGATCGTCGCTTACTTAGTGGCTTCAAGCCAATAAGCTCCAGGCGGTCGAGATAAGGAGGCAAACTATAAACGTCCACCCAAGGTAGTCCACGCAGAGCAAAGCGCAAAAATCTACGTTGAACCGCTTCAATTCTGCCTATGTGTACTCCATGGTAAGGGGACCAAACCTGACTGGCATACTCGAGCAGTGGTCGAACAAATGTCATATATAGAGCCCTCGTAACATAAGGGTTCAAAAATTCTTTAGACCAACGTTTCACAAATCCAAGCGATGAGTTTGCTCTGTTGACAATAAAATCGATGTGATCCCTAAAGTTAAGTTCGTGGTCACAAACTACCCCTAAGTCCCGTATGGTTAAAACGTTTACAACAACAGCGCTGTTGATGGTATACTATCGACTAATGGAATTTGCGCGTTTTCTTGAATATGTTATGAATTGGCATATACTCACATTCAGATCAAGATTATTTTTAGTACACCAAGTTGAGAAGTTATTGAGATCGTTCTGCAATAAGTTAACATCGATGGAACTTGAAATTTGTCTGTAAATTTTCATATCGTCCGCATAAATGGAAATTGACGAGTTTTTGATAATGAAATCGACATCGTTAATTGATAAAATGAAAAAAATAGGCCCAAGATGACTGCCTTGCGGTACCCCGGAAGTAGCTTTAAAAGGAGCAGATATGGATGACCTAAAGATCACCTGGTAACTACGATTCCTCAGATAAGAGTCTACCCACAGTAAGAATTGAGGTCCGAAACCGAGAGCCTTGAGTTTAAACAAAATTATCTTATGGGAAACCCTATCAAACGCCTTGCTGAAATCCGTGGTAATAACATCAACTTCCTTTCCAATTTCCATGACGTTCAAAGTGTCGGAAGCAAAAACAGTTAGATTGGTTGTGGTAGATCGTCCTCTAAGGAAGCCATGCTTATTCATTGAAAACAATGTTTTACATTGGAAGTAAAGAGAATCGTACACAATACTCTCGAATAACTTGGGGATGCAGGACAGTTTCGCAATTGGCCTATAGTTAGAGACGTCTAATTTACATCCCTTTTTATGGGTTGGAACTATAAAGGAGTCTTTCCATATTGATGGGAATATTCCGTAGAAGATCGACTTTTGGAACAGCGTTGTAAGCGGCTGTGCTAAGCTACTAACACAGTTTTTTAAAACTATAGAAGGCAATTCATCAGGGCCCGTGGAGAAATCATCTTTTAGCTTGTTGATGCCCCTTACCACAGTTTGAAGATCGATTTGAATAGAGACCGGAGACGCTAGAGCGCAGTTATTTATGTAACTGAAGTAAGCCGCATCAGGCTCGATATCGTTATTGGAGTGGGCGCTATTAAAAAAATTTGCAAAAAAGCCAACAATGGTTTTGGGGTCATCAGAGCTATGATCGCCGAATTTCATCGTGGAAGGATATCCATCTGATTTCTTCTTATAGTTCACGAGTTGCCAAAAGCGCATTGGATCAACAATTATTTCTGACTGCATACTACTGATGTAACCATTATAAAGTTCATTAGACATGATCGAAAATGCATTGTAAACGTTCACGTAATTTAAGTAATCCGAGTCCAATCTCGTCTTTAAAATTTTTTTCCAGTTTTTGTTTCTTTGATTACGCAGTGATCGCAATTCGCTGTTATACCAGGGTGGAACTATCCGTTTGTGTCTTCGTACTGTATAAGGAATGGACTGTTGAAAGCATTCAACTATCGCGGCATAAAAATTGAGAGTTTGGGTTTCCAGGTTGTGATTATTATCGAGAATGATGTTAAAATCGACACTAGCTAATAATTCATTGAGCTTCTTAAAATCGGCTTTACGGAAATTAAAACTGGGTGAAGTTTCGCAGTTATCGTTAACTCTACATAGTTCACTGGAAAATGAAATTAAAAGAGGCGGATGATACAAGTCAATTGTACAGAGAACCAGATTTGTTTCCAAGACTCTGCAATTATTTAAGCCGGAAGAGAATACTAAGTCAAGTTGCCTGTTGAGATTATTCTTGATGGTACTGATCTGCATCAAACCGGAATTAGAAAAATTATCAGTAATCAAAATCTCAATTGCAGATCGTGCATTCTCAGCAACGTAATGGGTATTGTCCTCGGATTGTGTCCAAATGAGGTCTGGGAGGTTAAAATCACCGATGACGAAAAGGTCATCTAAAATAGCAGTATTATCAAAAAGGAAATCAACTGCATCTACGAGAAGCTGGTAGGTGTCCGCATGACTATTAGGGCGTATATAGCAACACAGAATATAAATGTGTTTATTCGTATAACCCGTGTTGATTTTAACGCAAACCAGCTCGATATTGTCGGTATTTGGGATTATCACAACTGAGCTATCAAACTTAACATGCACCGCAATAAGAACGCCTCTACCATGCAGTACACCATCGAAAACCGAACCATCTTTGCGGAAAACGCTGTAATCTGACGTAAAATATTCATTACTGTTAAAGTCATTAGTTAAATTTGTTTCAGTGAGCGCAAAAATGTCGTAAGAATTGTCCATCCGCCGAAATAGTGAACGTTGTTGTAAATTTTTTGTGCGAACTGCTTGCTTTTTTCATAACTACATTTCTAATACCTTTAAATGTTATAGTGGTTGATGGTTCACACTCAAAATAACGTGGCACTTGGTCCATATTCAAAATATTTTTATCTTCAATTTTTTTGTCTTCAATAAGTTTTTGAATTTTGTGAATAAATTCTCTAACTATTCTGTTAGAATCTTCCGGGAGAACACGGCATGTTGTCTGTCGTCTGGCCACTAAATTATAGTGGGTTTTAAAACGGTTGAGCCAACCCATTGACGCTTTAAAATTTTTATATTTATCATCACCAAAATCATTTTTCATTGTAAGTGACATTGACTGAATATATTTGTCCTTAACGCGTAAACCTTTTTCATTTCTAGATTTTATCCAATCGATTAGCTTAAGCTCCAATTCTTCAAACTCAGTATTACGACCACCACCGCCAAAACGCCTCGCTACTCTTGTAGAAATATTTGAATCCGTCAACGTCTCATGTAATTTTATCCTTGTTTTTCATCCAGCCACGTATGGTAGAAGTGGTTAAATTATATTTCTTTGCCAAAGCTGCAAAACCTTTTCCAACTGTATTGGGTTCGTATTCTTTGAGAATTTGCATTTTAAAGTTTAAGGAGTACGATTTTCTCTTCGTTGACATGTTGATACTCTATAAATAATAAAAATGTAATAAATTAATGTAATGGTTTTGGATTTCTTTTTTGTTTCGCATTAATTATTTCTAAGATAACATTTTAAATACATTAGTTTCATTACCTGAAATTTTACACTCGAAAATATGATTATACTTCCAATAAGCACTCGAAGACACTCGTAAATTTATTTGATTTATTTTTCTATTTAATAAATAAACAACGGCGTTGAATTGTTGAAAACAGTAATCGACTAATGCGCCAAATTTTAACGTTTAATATGCAGTGCCATCGTTTTCTTTAAATTTAAAGTGTTACCATCGTACGGTTTTTGTAGCTATATTTGCGATGAGATTAAGCAACATATTTATTTTATGCAATAAAACAAAGAGTAAAAATATCTTGAGTACAATAGCTGTGTTGCTTTCAAAAGATTACAGCAACAATTGCATTATATTCAAGCCGATTGTTTTAGAATGTTAAGAAAAAAAATTTTAGGATTAGGGGAAATAAAATCATTTTATGGTTACGGTGTTTACCGCAAGGCGTTATTTTTTCTATTTTTCTAGAAAAATTTATATTGAATAATAATTTAGCATTTGTTATTTGATAGCAAAATACCGAATTTAATTTATTCTATTTCTTAAAATAAAAAAAAATAAAATAAATATTAAGAAAATGAACCAACACAGAAAAATTAAAACGCATTAAAAAATTAAATCCAAAAGTTGTTGCTTTCACATTTCTTAGCTAAGCTAAGCGGATTAGCGAAAGCAACACTACTAATAATGTAATTTGCCAAATTTTTAAAGTTTAGTAATTTATATCAAATAGAACACCCAGGGCGCATTATTTGAATAAAGCGCCCATTGGGCGCACTGTTCGTTTAAAACGCCTAGGCGTTGTTTACGGGGGAAGACAGTAGGTTTAACTTTAAGGGAGGTAATTTATTTAGGTCTGAGTATAAAATTTTACAATTGTTAAACTGTACCCTCCCTTGGCTACTGAAACTATTTAAAATCGACAACATGGTCTTAATTTTAAGCTGCACATTACCAATATAGAAACATCGGCTACGAAGGGGCTGAGTAGAAATCATTCTAGTGGGATTTAAGTCACATCTATAAATCGTAATTTTTGTGGTTTCCGGGACCCTTTCCATAATTGTAAACAGTTTGTCTAGGTCAAATGGAATATTTACAAATTTAACATGCGATTCAATGAAATTAAAAGGAAGTGTTTCAAATTTTAAATGACAACCTTTCAAATAGATGGTCCAATTTTTTTGTCGGAATACAGGCAGATGTAAATTTATGAACATATTCGTAAACCCAATCGTAATTTTCGTATGTTGATTAAATTTGTAGTGCTCACCAATATTTACGGGCTCTGTTATTTCACATTTATCAAAAATTACAGTTGAACCTTGATCTAAACTATTTAAAATGGCGACTAAATGTTGCATGCTAAATTTCATATCGTGGTAATATAATTCTGTTAGGGTGTTTACAACTTTTCGATTCAACACGTTCAAATTTAGCAAGATATCACATTTGTAAAAATGAAGTTCGGTCTTGCGAGATGTTTTACCTAACATGTTTAATAAGGTTTGCATTTCAAGCCTTGATTCTATAAATTCGATATATTTTATCGAGATTCTTGAATTTTTGGTACTAACCGTATGTTCCTCAACTGATGAAATATAAGAATTAACGTGCTTTACCCTAGAATCATTATGCAGCGTACTGTGAATCGTGTGTAATGCAAGTGGTTCAAATGTGGAGTTGTGGAATTCTAATTTCCCAGGTTTTGGATGAAATTTTCGGGGAATAACGTTTTCAAAACGGAAATAACCATTATGAATCACAATTTGATTTTGAACTTCAAAATTTTCTAAAAGTTGAACTAGAGTTTGTGATTGAATGAGGGAATTTGCACAATAAAGATTTTTTTGAAGTGTAAAATTCCGCTGTTGGATATTGAAATCGGGCGAGAAAATACAAGAGACAAATTTAAGGTTTCGAGCATAGTGTGTCCCACCGATAAGGCCTAATTTTGCCGTACTTGTTCGAGGTGTACTCAGAATACGACAATTATCAAATTCTAAATCAGCAATGAATCCTTTGAAAAAGTTAATTACGTGGAATTCAATATCCATGTCGACGAATCGGATACAAATATTTTTCCAATTATTTGGTTTACTTGAAAATATTTCGACGGTATTGTCTAGGATGATATTGCACCTTCTAATTTCGATCCAGTTTCTGTTCGAAAGGTCGACAATCGCGGTTAACGTGCCCAAATTAATATTCATATTTTCAAATTTCAACCAGTGACCGGCCGTCATCTTTAGCATAGCACTGAGATTATCATTGTGTACGTGATTTAGGTCGAATTCGTTTAGTACAAAATTCGTCATAATACTTATAAAACCTTTTTTTGCCTTAAAATGTTTCGTCACGTATTTCAAAATGGCATCTGTTTTTGCAGGTGAACAATTATTTACTGATTTTAATACGAAATGAGTAAACTCAGCGCAAGTTTCATCTGACTTAAGTAAATCATTATCTGGAAAATAATTCAAGAAACAATTTTTAGACGCGAATTGTCGGCCATAATTTATGAAATATAAGTGGCCCGGCCCGTAATGATACGTCCCACAAAAATCGACAATTTCGGATGCATCGGCTGGTTTAAAATCGACGTGAATTATGTCGTGATTATCCTTCTCATATTTGCACGAATTTTTTAGTGATTCACCTTCATTTCCTGGCAGAATTTTTGATATGAAGCAACCACTAATGGATGCATGATACTTATCAATGCAATAGCCAATAACTTCCGTCGACCTGAATTCGCTTAAAATCGCTTCGTTAGTTCCATCTGCGTTATACAAGTATCGGAAGTTGTTTCGAAGAAATTTTTGAATATCGCGATCAAGGTCCTCGTCCCAGCACGAATTGGTGCTTTTGTTTGCCATTTCCAATGATAAAATATCCTCCAGGCTCAAGTACGATAAAAATAGTCCATGAAATATTGTTAATATGTGTGTTCCCATCGCAATCATTGATCGATTCCGTTCGGATACTCTCGTCTCCGGATAGGTTAAGAATAGGTAGATGGGACCAGCTAACGTATTAAAAATTTCATTAATTTGCAGCATTTTACAGTGGTCTAAATTAGGGCGAAAATAAAAAAGATGCAATGCAGCTCCAAATATATTAAAGGTGGTGCTATTCGATACCAAATCGTATTTCACATCGATAATGGCATCCAATTTTGCTACGGCCTCTCGCTATAAATATATAAAAACAAATGAATATAATGTTTTAAAGAGAAGACCAACAATTTCGTAACATACCCTTTTCCTTTCACACGTAACATAATACGGAGCTCCATGCACCCATGGCATTTTATATCTTGATATCTCACTTGTGTTTTGCAAAAATTCGATCGGTTGGTTAATCTCATCTTCACCTCCGGTAATATTAATTTCGGCGCAAATATTAAAATGACTATCGTTCGATCGATATTGAATAGGGATGTGCGGCCCGCATTTTTTGCTAAGAAGCTGCAATTAAAATGATGTGATGAAAATTTATTAAATTTATTGGAAAAACTACAATGAAAATTTTTGTTACTTCAGAAGATTTTTGTAAGATTGTTTGGAGGAGAGATTTTGCGACAGATTGCTGATCTGCCATCTTGTTTTAATAAGGATGATTTAGAACACCCACCAATAAATTAAGGTTTCTACATTCCGCGTTACAACATTGTTACGGCACGTGCAATTACGATTACTTAGCTTGACTGTCCTAGTCTAAAAATTTTAGAACCCTATATGGTTAGGGTCACTCATTTATTAGACACTTTCTTAGAAAGTTTGAATGGTCAGCATATTGAGAAATATAAAGACGAACAACAATATTTAAAAAGAAATTTCCAAACATAATAGTTTTAAAGATCCAGTAGATAAGGACCACCCTCTTGATATTCGAATACTTAGCCTTCCAAATCAGATTGTGCGACATCGTTCTGTAATGCATTTCAAAATTTAATTTGACTAGGTTCCATGTACGCTCAGCTCATCAGTATGCAGATTATGAACTACCATTGTAAAAATCTCAAATGTTCCCAGTCATTTTCGAATCGCATTTCCATTCCAACATACCCAATCCCAACATATTCCAGAACTTCTTTCAAAACACGTTTTGGATTCGAATTTCCATCCGACATACCTATTTTAAACTTGATCGATTTGATGAGATTTCCGGGATTTTGTTATAAGGAATTTCGAGGGTAACCCTTCCCAGGAATATTAACCAGAATTTTTTGATTTTAGTTGGCTTTGATTTTCATATTATAGTAAAAGCCCGATTATCCTGCATACAATTAACCGGAACACTCAGTTAACCGGAAATTTAATTTTTAGGATTTTTCCCCTTTTTCTCTTTCTTTTCTCTCTCATAATCATTTTTTAATTCATTTTGAAATTTATAATTTTTTTTACACATTTTCATTAATGAAAGCATTAGTTGAAAATTTTGAATGGATTTAATTTTCATGTTACAGTAAAAGCCCGATTATCCTGCATCCAATTAACCGGAACACTCAGTTGACCGGAATTTTAATTTTTAGGAAGTTTTTTGCTTTTTTCTCTTTCATATGCATTTTTAATTCATTTTGAAATTTGCAATTGGTTTTTGACATTTTCATTAATGAAAGCATTAGTTGAAAATTTTAGTTGGCTTTAATTTTCATATTATAGTAAAGGACCGATTATCTTGCATACAATTAACCGGAATACTCAATTAACCGGAAATTTAATTTTTAGGATTTTCCCTTTTTTCTCTTTCTTTTCTCTTTCATATTCATTTTTTAATTCATTTTGAAATTTGCAATTGTTTTTGCACATTTTCATTAATGAAAGCATTAGTTGAAAATTTTAGTTGGCTTTAATTTTCATATTATAGTAAAAGCCCGATTATCCTGCATACAATTAACCGGAAGACTCAGTTAACCGGAATTTTAATGTTTAGGATATTTTCCCTTTTTTCTGAGCTTTAGAGTATCAATTCAAATTTGCCGTCTTCATTTATGCACTAGCATTTATTTGGCTGTCCTTAAGATGCTAAAATCCTTTTTTTTTCAAATTTGAGGTTATCTTAGGTTTAATGAAGCCTAGTAGAATCTAAAAATATAAGTTATTCTAGCATTAGGTTCCCAGAATATTTCTAGAAAATTTATGAGTGTTACGGTGTTTTTAGTTCCTAGAATATTTACGAAATTCATACAAGTGAATTTTAAAATTCGAATTATGACAAAATGGAGATATGTCATATTAGTGTTGAGTATCTAGAAAACTTCCCGAAAATTTAAGAAAATAGTACCCGTGATTTGTAGAGTATCAATGCAAAGGCTGTACTAAACACACTAAAATCTTAATTTGGTTCAAATTGAGGTTTTGTTATGTTTAATGTTTTGACGTGGCCTAGTTGAACCTCCACAAATAAAACTGTTTGGTGTTGGTTTATTAGGATTCTCGAGAAAATTTAGAAAATCGAACGTCTGCATACAAGTAATTTTTAGGTGGTCATACCAGGATTATTTTTAGAATGTTTAGGAGGATCGTACAAGTGGTTTATGGAAGATCAATTCAAAATTGGCTATCTTAATCGCCCTGAACTCGCAATTTTATGAAAGTAGAGGTGATATAAGGTTTAACATAACTTAGTAGAACCTCAACATATGAGTCAATTTGATGTTAGCTTTATTGGTTATTTCAAAAGATTTCGGAAAATCATACAAGTAACATTTAGAACATGAATGCAAATTTTTTAACACACTATAAAATCCCAATTTTATCAAAATTGAAGTAATATTGGATTTGGTATGGCCTTGTGGAATCATTTCATTCACCATGTGAAAAATTTTCCAGAAAATTAAAGTCGCATTGAATTTTCCAGAAAAGTAAAGTCACAAATTGAGGTATCGAGCTATTAGGATTATCAAAAAAATTTTAGAAAGTTGTACATATTGTGATTTTGAGAGGGTATCATCGCAAATTTAGTTACGGTTTTTATTCTAGATAATTATGTCAAATTGGTGATTATTTTCGATTTTATGTGGTTTATTTGTATTAGGATTACGAAAATATGCGCAACGTGTGTGTGTCATGTCGAGGTCTCCGCTATGACATCAAACTGATATTGCATCGGAGGAAGTGACCACTCGAGAATAATTGGTATCGCAAGAATAAGTAAAAAAAATCCAAAAGTTTTTACGACAAATAATGTGGGTGGCTCGAGGTCAAAAATAAACTTATCGCATAAGGCTAATTTTACAAATAATGTAGATTTCCAAGAATGTGAAATGTTTCATCGCACATTTCAATTTAAACTTCAAGTGGCAACTTCCAGATGTCTCTAGTAAATTAGAGCTTTTTCATTTATTACAAATTTTTAACTTAAAAATATTTGTAAAATTTAGAATTAGTTTTAACTACATATTTATTTAATATACACGTATTTTAATTTTGCGCAACTTACTTTCAGTGTTGTACCTTATTGTCCACACCGCGTAGATAATTAATATTTTACATGTTTAGAGTGTCATACAATTAAAAATTTGACAGGGACAATGTAGAGAATGTAAACATCTATGATTTCTTGGTTTATTTGCTTCATGGAGTTTATTTCTACCACCAATTTGAAAAATTTGAACCCAAGTTTTTTATGGCAATGACGTACATACATCTATATGTATATAATATGTGACCTTTTATTCGGGAAACGTATATATTATACAGTGCTGGGAAAAAAAATTGGGCAAACATATTTTATTGCAAAGTGGAGTCTTTTTTTGCTAAAATTACAAAACTTTTGAACGCAATTGGCTTATTATTTCATTTTAAATACATGGATGACGTAATTTTTTGAAAAAAAATGTACCTGCAATTTAGGGGAAAACCCCGAAAAATGCCAAAATATTCAAAATACGGTGATTGCAATTAAAGTAATGGAATAAATTAAACACTTATTTTTTAATTTTTTTTTTTGAGTTTTATTGATTTATAGAAGTTCCATCTTTAATTATAATATTTTGGTGGACCGCCATTTGCTCTTATTACAGCGATACACCTCCGATTCATTGAATTTGATAAATTTTTCAAAGTCGTAGGAGGTTGGATTCCTAAATCGTCATCAACAAACTTTTTAAAAAATTGAATCGATTCTGGGCGCATTCTTGCTACTTCTAGCTTCATTATAGACCAAATATTTTCAATGGGATTTATGTCTGGACTATACGGGGGCCAGCTCAACACATTGATACTTAATACTTTTTACGCTATTGGCCGTAGGCACTTGGCGAAACACACTAATACTTAATAAAGACATTTTTATTAATCACTTGTTTTTTGTTTCGCAGTTATTTTGAATAATTTTCAAAAAGTTTAAAAAATCACTCGATCGATTTCGACTTGTTAGGTCATCATCAGGAGTATCTACTGATTTGTGTTAGTAAAAAATTTTGTTATATAGTAGAAAAAAGCAAAATATAAATAAAAGAAGGAGGGCAAAAAAATAAAAAATAAGCAATAAAAGCAAAATATAAATAAAAGAAGGATGGCAAAAAAATAAAAAATAAGCAATAAAAATTAAGTCACTCAGCCTATGACTCATCGCACACCTGCGCGATCCGTAGATTAATTTTTATTGCTTATTTTTTATTTTTTTGCCATCCTTCTTTTATTTATATTTTGCTTTTATTGCTTATTTTTTATTTTTTTGCCCTCCTTCTTTTATTTATATTTTGCTTTTTTCTACTATATAACAAAATTTTTTACTAACACAAATCAGTAGATACTCCTGATGATGACCTAACAAGTCGAAATCGATCGAGTGATTTTTTAAACTTTTTGAAAATTATTCAAAATAACTGCGAAACAAAAAACAAGTGATTAATAAAAATGTCTTTATTAAGTATTAAATTATTAAACATTGATACTTCTTTCTTCGAAGTACTTTTTTACCTTTAAATGAAAAGATAAGAAAAAAAACAAGTTTTTAACAAATTATTTATGTTTATCTGAAAGCCAATTTTTCTATCTACAGTTCAAATTTAATAACGCAAAACTTTGGCGGTATGGCACGTAAATTTGTCCAGTTGAAAAATAAATTTGCAAGTCTCACCAAAAAAGCTTTAACACAGAATGCTCAAATTCGTTGTGTAGGACCTGCAGATGAACAGCTGCTGGAATGTTGGAGCTAAGGAAGCACAATCGACCGGTTTCATTTCCACAAAAGCATTTCCAGACCATAACTCCTTCATTTTTTGGAGAAACTCTCAAAAGGCATTCGTTGCCAAGCCTCTCGCCCGGTTTTTTTCGTTCGAGAATTTTTCAATTTCCAACATACAGCTTGAATTTTGATTCATCGGGGAAAATTACATCATGCCACATCTCTGAAGCCCAAGAAACATGCTCCTGGGCCCATAGCTAATGTTGTTTTTTCACTAGTAATGTAAACTCAGGCTTCTGAACTGGTTTAAGTGCCCCCAAACCAGCTTTAACAAGTCTTTTTCTCACTAAGCTGGCTGAAATTTCTTTTCCTGTTGCTCGCTCAACATCCCGTCTTATGTCCGATGAAGTTTTAAAACGGTTCCGACGACATTGTAATATTATGAAAGGATCTTCCACTTACGTTGTTTTTCTGGGCCTTCCAGAGACTTTCTTTCTTTGTGTACTGCCTATCTCTCGCAGTTTTTTAATATTCCACGCGACAGTATTTTTAGGAATATTTAATCTTTTTGCTATTTTACGCGTGGTTAAATTTTCACGCGCCCAAACCAACATACTGCTTTTACACTGCTCACTAACTTTTCACATTTTTTTTTTAACTAAAATTGCACTTTATTCTTTATTTGACTAGGATCACTTACAGAATAACTTAATCTTACAAAATTTGCACTATTTATGCTCAAAAAATAAATTACAGGCAATAAAACATCTGCACGCTAACGTCGGCCAAGAAGGATCGGCTTAAAATAAAATAATTGCTTGACCAATTTTTTTGCACATCAGTTGCGGGGTTGTACCGGTGTAATAAAAACAAAAGGCAGTCCACCAAAATATTAATATTAAAGATAGAACTTCTATAAATCAATAAAAAACAAAAAAAAAAAAATTAAAAAGTAAGTGTTTAATTTATTCCATTACTTTAATTGCAATCACCGTATTTTGAATATTTTGGCATTTTTCGGGGTTTTCCCCTAAATTGCAGGTACATTTTTTTTCAACAAATTACGTCATACATGTATTTAAAATGAAATAATAAGCCAATTGCGTTCAAAAGTTTTGTAATTTTAGCAAAAAAAGACTCCACTTTGCAATAAAATTTGTTTGCCCAATTTTTTTTCCCAGTACTGTATATATACGAGTTCGACTTCCACCACAGTAGGTGCTTACGTCACTCATTTGGACTGCCGCTCAAAGTGATAATTTACGTGATGTAATTGGTTAAAACGATGGGATGGAAAAATCCAGGATTGTTTTGTCAAAGAGAAGAAAAATGTTAATTTTTTAGGATTTTTTTTAGGAAAAATCACCATAAAATCAACTGAATCGATTTAGCTTTCTTTTAAATAGTTTCTATTGTATCTATATTTGTCGATGCGATGTTTATTCGATCGATTCTACTCGATTTAAATTCAACAAAATGATTAAAAATGATAAAAACAGTGTTTTTCGTCGAAATGAAAAGCAAAAAAAAATTAGATGTGGTTTTTCGGTCTTGATATGTTCGGCAAAGTTGTTTGTCTTGGCTTGTGCCACAACTTTGCTGAAGAAAGCATAACGAAAATCTTAATGGTTTAGGAGCTATTAACGTGAAAATGAGGGTATCAGAGCAAAAACATGTCGAAAGCGATATCTCAAAAATGGGGACTAACTTTGAAATGGGACTAACACCATTGAATTCAGCGTACTCGAATTAGGTTTACCCCCCGGGTGCCCAGCTTGTCACATTTTTGAACTAGCACAGTGTTATTATACTTTTAATTAATATTTGTTTATATTTAAAATTGGAACTAACCTATTTTGATTTTTGGACAGCGTATAAGTTATATTATTTTATGTGAAATCGTTGTGCTGGTCATCAAGAAAAAATTTGTTCAATCTTGCCGAAAACGTTCCAAAGCTTTGCTAACAAGATTAAGAGACAAAATATGGTACAAGGTAATCAATTTTTCTTTTATCGCATGATCAGCAGTATGACTCATAGTACTGATCATGCAAAATTAAAAATTAAATCGACGAAAAATATCAGACAGACAAAAATATAGTCCAAGGTTAATCTGTCTTTGACAAAACTCCTTATTAATATTATAATTTCTAGTTTATAAGTGATGTAATGGTTACGTTTGAATCGTTTTGTTTAGTACTAAAATACATTTAAGTAATTATTAAAAGTGTGTTGAATAAATGTAAAGTAATTCATAAAATTAAAGAAAATGTTTCGTTATTATGATAAAAGTATTAACGAAAAAGTTTCGTTAAATAAACGAACTATTTACTTTTATTTAAAGAATAATTTACATGTTCGTAATGCAATTAAGTAATTGTCGATAAGGATTTTGATATTTGACATAACGTGACCTAAAATTGGTAACCCAAAAAAAATATCATCACTAATTTTCAGTTGTTATATTAAAAACGCATATTTCACTAATATAATGAACGATTTTGTCGGACAAAAAATAATGAAAATTTCGCTGAAATGATGAATATTTTCGTTATATTTTACACCATTATTTTTTCAGTGTATATGGGTGCTCCTTGTTGATAGACACTTAGTTTTCTTGCTGTCCAGTTTCAAACCCAGTTGTTTCGTCTAGAGGGTAAATCGAAATAAAATATCCTTAACATAATTTCACATTAGATCTCCGACAAAGAAGCATGATATTTTCGACGTATCCAAGAATTTGGCCTGACATATTGACGTCACGACCGAACATTCAATACAACTTTTCCTTACCACGTACTCGAGCGCAAGATCATACAAAATCGACGTGAGCACATCTCCCGGTTGTTCGTCTGATGTTATCTCGAAGGAATCAGACAGAAACGATGAACATCAGACAGAAACGATTAAAGTTTTACCTCTACCTATGTGTATAAATTATGTTCTAAGAAACTAGACCCATCGGCCTAAACTATATACATATATTCAAAACTGTAGAATAAAATTTTTGACCGTTCCCAATACAAATTTTAAACAATTTTGAGAATGCTATATTGAGTTTGGCAGCTGTGGCAACAATTCCCATTCCAAATGAACCGGCAACAGATATTCCAAAAGTTGGTCGCTCCAGTGGTATTTCTGAGTGCTCGTCGTAATCGTTCATATTATTCAGTGACAACAAATCAAATTCGGTATTTAGAAGATTGTGAACATCTATGTATGTAAGGAGCATTAGTATCAGTTGAAGTACTTGAAACCTTAGAAGATATTTGTTTTGAAATACAATTTGGGCAGTTGCTTTTAATATGACCGACATTTCCATATAAATATAACTCTGCCCTTTGAAGTTTGCGGCAAACTACATATGAATGTCCTTGCTTTCTACAGAAACTAGGCATTGCTGAGTTAATTTCAATATTCGATGAGCTTTTATTCTCCGTCCTTATAAATGAGTTCATCTCCCATTCTTGCAGCTTGCAATAATTCATTAAAAGTTAGAAAATAATTTGATTTTAAATCGAATTTGTTTTGATAATCGTCCACATATCCGTACCATATCCAATTGTATCGATTCATTCAAAATACCTGCGGGTAACTGAGCGAAACGATCAAATCGCATATTTTCAGTTTGTTATACGTTGTAATAATTTCGTTGTAAATTTTGTAAGCTGCCTTTTTTCGCCATAAACAGATATCTGCAATTTTCTTGGCAGCACATCTGCAGAACACTTGGGTGGGGAAGCTGACACATACAATTTTGAAAAAACCTAATTTACTGAAAATTTGCACTCAAATGTTTTTCTATAGGTGACAACACTTTCTATTATAAAATTTGAATGTTATTCGGAATTTCGCGTCGATATTCTGGATGCCACTTATGCCACGTAAAATCTGTATGAAACATGTAAAGAATTTACTTAACAAACTTTAATTTTTATATGTTGGATGTTAATTTTAATTTATTTTTATTACATTCAACTAAACTACTTACCACTAACACATGCTTGCGATTTGCTCCTTAACACGAGATGTGCTCGATTATTATTAGGGTTTTGTAAATTTTTAAACATTTTCTAGAATGATCATGACTTTTATTTAAATAATATTACAAAATTAAGGTTTACAAAATAATTAAGAATGGTCGATAATAAACTCGCCGTCTGAATCTTCTGACAAATCATTCAGCAGATGAAATAAATCGATCGGTTCGCCGAACCGTACAAATTCTAATTTTACTGTTTCGTCATTGACCGAAACCAATTTGACTTTGAATTCGTCCCAAGAATACCGAATTCTTGGTTTTGTGTGCGAAGGGATCAGATGCGTTGGCAGATCGTATTCCGTTTCAAAATCTAAATCTTGTGAATGTAATAGGGGTCGAAAATATTCAGCAAATAATTCGAAATAAACTGAACGTGTAAGAGCATGTGATAATAATATTAATCGATCACCGTGTACGGGGGTCTTGATACACATGTCTATGAATGCGCGGTTGGTTAGTTCACCATCGTATATAACAATGCATTTGTCATTTAATTGTTGTAGACACTGTAAAAACCCGGGGGAGTAGTCAACATTATCAAAATCTATCTGACCTATAACAACGGATTTTTTAGATAGCATATCCTCTGGTACTGAGATAAAATTACAATTTTTAACTACAACACAGACCGTTTCTGAAAACTTTTGTACGATAATTTTAAATAACGTTACGTCAAATTCCATATCTACGAAACACACGGTTACTAAACGTAGTGTTATGTTCGGAAGTTCATATGGTTTTGTGCAAACAAATTTACAGTTATTGAACTCTATATCGCAAATGCTATCAACATTTTTAACAATTTTTAAAAATATCGCAACATCCAATTGCATGTTTTCAAAATAGATAATTTTTATTTTAATAGGTCGTATTGAAAAGACCTCGTGCACGAGCTTAACATCACATTTAGAGAAGTTTACAATCGTTTTCTCTGAAACTCTTTCCAAGATTGTGAGCAGTACCTCTAAATCAAAAGATTGGTTTCGGAAAATCATACGACTTGGTTTAATCATAATGACTGGCATTAGATGTAAACTCGTAAAACCAAAAACACAATTTCTAAATTCAATTTCAGATGTTTCACTAAAATTTGCAAATAATTTTAAGTGGTCTGCAGAATCAAATTTTACCTTTCCAAAAATGATACTCGACTCGATCAAATTATTCGGAATAAGCTCGGCGTCGAACTTTAATTGACAATTTTTCAGTGAGACCGTGCATTTTTTTTGTTTGAATATGAACATTTGTAAATCTACGGACATATTAATCAGACCAATCGTAATTTCCGGTTCCTGATCAAAAATGTAGTGCTCGGTACACAGATTGGTTATTTCACATTGGTAAAAACTTACAACTGAGTTTGGATATAAAATATTTAAAAGGGTAATCAGATGTTTTGAATCAAGGCTCATATCTTCAAAATGTAATTTGCTCAAACTTACCGAAGACCTAAGATACATCAAATCAAAATTCAATAGCAGATTGCAACTTTGAATATAAATTTCTGCCGTACTTGACGTTTTACCTGAAACGTTAAGTAATGTTTGCATTTCAAACGTACATTTGGAAAATTCGATGTACTCGATCGGAATTGTTGCATTCGCTGCGGCATCGATATATTCATATATCGGGAAAATGTAGCAATCTTCAAACCATACCTTAGATTTATTAG